>VZQC01005063.1:3020455-3061293 GCA_009823505.1 Rhizomys pruinosus | reverse complement strand
AAAAACACTAAAAAAAAAAAAAAAAAAAAAAAAAAAAAAAAAAAAAAAAAAAAAAAACTAAACCCCCATGCCTGGGACACGGTGAAGGGATAACATGGGAAAGGTGCAAGATAACTCTGCACCAAGGTCTCCCATCCCTGTAGGGGATAGCTACAATTGGATGCCCCTGGAGGTGACCCAAGACACAGATCTTAGAGGAATAATTGCAGACCTAAGCAGAAAAATTAAAGAAAACAAAGAAGAAGCTGGAGAACTAAGGAGAGAGAATGAAAAACTCAAAAAGGACCTAGAGAGATACAAGGACAAACTTCGGAAAGAACTAAAGGAACAGATTGACAAACTCCAGAAAGAACTAGAGGGAGAAAAAAACAAACTCCAAAAGGAAGTGGAAACACTGAAAAAGGAAGCCAACCACCCAATTAAGGAGCACCAAGAAAAGAGTGAGGAGCTCAAAAAGGAAATGGAAATACTAAAGAAATTACAAGATGAAATGAAAAAGGAAATAGAACACTCATCCAATCAAGATGAAAGGAAAGGAAAAAGCCTCAGAAATAGAATGGAGGAAGCAGAACAAAGAATATCAGATCTGGAAGATAACTCAGAGCAACTGAAAAGCTCAAATAAAGAATATGAAAAATTTTAAAATACACAAAAGTGGAACATCCAGGAAATATGGGACACTATGAAAAGATCATACCTCTGCATCACAAGAATAGAGGAAGGAGAAGAATCTCAAGAGAATAGTATTGATCAGATCTTCAACAGAATAACAGATGAAAATTTCCCCAAAATAAAAATAGACAAACCCATACAAATACAAGAAGCACATAGGACTCCAAATAGATGAGATCAGAAAAGAAACTCCCCACACCATATCATAGTTAAAATGCTAGATGCCCAAAACAAAGACAAAATTCTGAGGGCTACAAAAGAAAATCTAGTCACATACAAAGGGAAACCCATCAGAATTACAACTGACTTCTCGGTGCAAACCATGAAAGCAAGAAGAACTTGGAGAAAAGCATTCCCAGTGTTAAAGGACTGTGGATGCCGACCCAGAATACTATACCCAGCAAAAATGTCAATTACAGTTGAAGGAGAGAGAAAAATCTTCCATGACATAAACAAGTTGATATAATACACGTCCGGAAAACCAACTCTTCAGAAAATACTTGAAGCAATTCAAAGGGCAGAAGAGAGGAGCAAATATCCCCAAGCATCTAGGAAAAGAAACTAGTAAAAACATAACCTTAGGAGTAGAAGCAGAGACTAAAAGTCAAAATGGATAATAAGGTGAAAGGAAGCAATATCTACCTCTCAATTATAACCTTAAATATTAATGGACTAAACTCCCTAATCAAAAGACATAGACTGGGAGAATGGATTAGGAAACAAAATCCATCTATATGCTGTCTACAAGAAAATCATCTCAATTTCAAGGATAGGCACCAATTTAAGGTGAAGGGATGGAAGAAAGTACTCCAAGCAAATGGTACCAAAAATAAAGCAGGTGTTGCTATTCTAATATCAGACAAAATAGACTTCAAAGCAAAAGAAATTAAAAGAGACAAAGAGGACCATTACATCTTTATTAAATGAACAATTGACGATGAAGATCTCACAATCATGAATATATAAGCACCAAACTCTGGTGCACCAAACTTTATAAAGAAAATTCTTCAGGATCACAAGGCACAGACTAACTCCAGGACACTAATAGTAGGGGACGTCAATACCCCACTAAGCCCTTTAGACATATCAACAAGACAAAGGATAAACAGAGACATCTGAACTGAATGATATAATACACCAAATGGACCTCACAGACATCTATCAAATATTCCACCCAAACACCAGAGAATACACTTTCTACTCAGCACCCCATGGAACATTCTCCAAAATAGACCATATACTGGGACAAAGGAAAAAACTCAATAAATACAAAAAGATTTAAATTATCTCATGCATTCTATCAGACCACAGTACAACACAACACAACATCAACACCAGGATAAGCCCTACAACCTGCAAGAACACACGGAGACTAAACAAAACTCTCCTGAATAATGAATGGGTCAAGGAAGAAATAAAGAAAGAAATAAAAACATTCCTGGAACAGAATGACAATGATAATACAACACAACAAAACCTATGGGACACTTTGAAAGTATTCCTAAGAAGGAAGTTTATAGCTCTAAGTGCCTACATTAAAAAAACAAAACAAAACAAAACAAAACAAAAAAAACCAGAAAGAGCACAAGTGAATGAACACTGCAGCTAAAAATACTTGAGAGACAACAGCAATTGAACTCTAAATGCAGCAGACAAGAAGAAATAACAAAAATCAGAGCAGAGATCAATGAAATAGAAACAAAGTAAACCATACAAAAGATCAATTAATCCAAAAGTTGGTTCTTTGAGAGAATAAATAAGATAGACAGACCTCTAGCCCAGTTAACCAAAAGAAAGAAGGAACAACTCGAAATCAATAGAATCTGTGATGAAAGGGGAAATATCACAACAGACAATGAAAAGATCTAGACAATTGTATGGGAATACTTCAAATACCTATACTCTACTGAGTTTGAAAACCTAGAAGAAATGGATGAATATCTGAAATCCTGGGAATCACCAAAGTTCAACCAAGAAGAGATCGACAGCCTAAATAGACCAATAATATATGAAGAAATTGAAGATATAATAAGAAGACTCCCAACCAAAAAATGCCCAGACCCAGATGGTTTCATGGCAGAATTCTATAAAGTATTTCAAAAAGACTTACAACCATTACTACTCAAGTCGTTTAGAAGGATACAAACAAAGGGAATTCTCCCAGATTCCTTCTATGAAGCCAGCATCATACTATTACCAAAACCAGGCAAAGATACAACCAAAAAGGAGAACTATAGACCCATTTCCTTAATGAACACAGATGCCAAAATTCTAAACAGAATACTGGCAAATCGCATACAGACCCACATCAAGAAGATCATCCATCATGACCAGGTTGGATTCATATAAGAGATGCAGGGATAGTTCAACATATGAATATCAATAAATATCATCAAACATATAAATGGACTGAAAGACAAAAACCATACGATCATCTCAATAGATGTGGAAAAAGCCTTTGACAAAAATCCAAAATCCCTTCATGCAGAAAGTCCTAGAGGGAATTGGATTGAAGGGATCATTCCTCAATGTAATAAAACCCACAGCCAATATCATCCTAAATGGAGAAATGACAGAAGCATTCCCCCTAAAGTTATGAACTCAGCAAGGCTGCCCCTGTCACCATTCCTTTTCAATATAGTGCTTGAAACCCTTGCCAGGGCAATAAGGCAAGAAAAGGAAATTTAGGAGTTCTAATTGGAAAAGAGGAAGTCAACCTATCCCTTTTCGCTGATATGATTGTTTACTGAAGGGATGCTAAGAGTTTCACCAGAAAACTCCTAGAAATGACTAAGAGCTTCAGTAAAGTGGCAGGATACAAAATAAATCTAGAAAAATCAGTAGCCTTTCTTTACACCAAGAATAAGCAACTGAAGAAGGAATACAAGGAGACCTTCCCACTCACAATAGCCTCAAAAACAATAAAATACCTAGGAACAAACCTAACCAAAGACACCAAAGATCTCTACAACAACAATTTTAAATCCTTGAAGGAAATTGAAGAAAACATCAGAAGATGGACAAACCTCCCATTCTCATGCATTGGGAAAATAAATATAGTAAAAATGTCCATTCTACCCAAACTCTTGTACAGATTTAATGCAATCCCAATCAAAATCGCCAAGAGTTTCTCCACAGGCTTGGAAAAAAAGTCCTTAATTTAATATGGAAAAACAAAAGACCCTGAATAGCCAAAGCAACCCTGAGTGAAAAGAGCAATACAGGGGGGATCTCTATACCAGACTTCAAAATATACTACAGGGCTATAGTCATAAAAACAGCTTGGTACTGGCACAAAAACAGACCTTTTGACCAAGGGAACAAAACTGAAGATCCAAACCTGAACACATACAATTTCAGCCACCTCATATTTGACAAGGGGGCCAAGAAGACACAGTGGAGGAAAGACAGTGTCTTCAGCAAGTGGCGTTGGCAAAACTGGATCACCACCTATAGAAGAATGAAATTAAACCCCTACCTCTCGCCCTGTACAAAGGTCAATTCCAGATGGATCTAAGATCACCGATTTTTAGGTCAACATGAAACCCAAAACTCTGGAGGCGATAGAAGAAAAACTTGGCAGCAGCCTACAAGACATAGGAATAGGAAAAGACTTCCTAATCAAGCTGCACAAGAAATAAGATCGACAATTGACAAATAGGACCTCATTAAACTCAAAAGCTTCCGTACATCAAAAGAAACAATCAAGGAAGTGAAGAGAAAATCCAGAGAGTGGGAGGAAACCTTCACTGCAGATACATCTGACAAAGCATTGTTTTCCAGAGTATACAAACTACTCAAAACACAAAGAAGAAAGAAAACAAATGAATCACTCAAAAGATGGAGCAAATGACTAAATAGAGACTTCACAGAGGAGATGGCTGAGAAACGTCTTAAAAACTGTTCAATGTCACTAATAATTAGGGAAATACAAACTAAGACCACTTTAAGATATCATCTCATTCCCTTAAGACTGGCCAGGATCAAGAAAACAAATGATACCAAGTACTGGAGAGGTTGTGGGGAAAGGATGAAACTCATCCATTGCTGGTGGGAATGTAAATTTGTACAGCCACTATGCAAAGAAGTGTGGAGAACCCTTGGAAGACTCAAAATGAGCTTGCCATTTGACCCAGTCATACCACTCCTGGGTATATACCCACAAGACTCATCTTACTGCAGAAATACATGCACAGCTATATTTATTGCAGCTCTGTTCACAATAGCAAAAATCTGGAACCAACCCAAATGCCCCTCAACTGACAAGTGGAGAGAGAAAATGTGGTACATGTACACAATGGAGTTCTATGCAGCAGTAAAGAAAGACAACATCATGAATTTTCAGGTAAATGGATGGAGCTAGAAGATATTATATTAGGTGAAGTAACACAGTCCCAGAAAAACAAACGACAAATGGTATCCCTCATATGTGGATGGTAGTGCCAATAACCCAGTTGTAAATATCTCTTGTGGAGAGAGATGCATATTGAAAGAACAACAATGGAAAGACTGCATCAGAAAACTGAAATGGTGAATCTGAAGGGGTGGGAGGGGTGGGAGAGGGACACGGGTCTATAGTAGATTAATGTATATTTAATTGACGTGAGTTCAACAAGTATCCAATTTTGCCCAGACAGGTTACATGGTGTTTTAGGACTTAGTAAAAGTAAATATGTGTATATTAAACAACATTGGTTTAAATGTTTTGATAAAAACGATAATGCATCTGTGTTAATTGGAAATAAAAATTGTTGTTCACATTTGTTTTACTTAAAATCTGTATAACAGGGCTGGAGGGATAGCCTAGCGGTTAAGAGCACTGACTGCTCTTGCAGAGGACCGGTGTTTGATCCCCAGCACCCTCGTGGCTGCAGAGAACCATCTTTATCTCCAGTTCCAGGGGAATCTGAGACCCTCTTCAGACCTCCATGGCATTACACAACACGTGTGCACATACCTACATGCAGACAGTACATTTATACACATAAATAAATAAATAAAAATTAAAAAAATCTGTATAATAATAACTTTGGGATTGGCACATACAAATGTTCTCTATAATTTTTCTGTTGTACAGTATCATCTGGTAGCATTCTCTTTTACCTGTAGGATGATTTAACTTAAGGAATTGTTTGTTTTCCAAGTTAACAACATACAGTCACCCAAAACAGCTTGGGTGAATTAGATGAAATTTGTGCCTTGATTCCTGCCTATAGGTATGTGTACTACAACTGCCTTTTTGACACTCATGAGTCAAAAAATAAAAACCTACAATAAAAAGGGGGGGGGGGATACAGCTATATATGAAACCTTTTAGTCAAAAACTTTGCAATTTAAATCTTAAAACTAACTATTGGAAAAGATTTGTATTTTCCCACTGGTCAAAATGTCACCAACTTAACTGCTGAGAAGGAAAAGATACAGCTTTGCATTTTGTAGGATGTACCAGGAAGTGCCAGCAGAGAGGTTGGCTGGTATGAACATTGAAAGGAAGAAAATCCTCAGACTGCTACAGGCCTCAAACCTCTCTGTGGATCCTATTTGTAACAACTGTTTATAATGAGTCCTAACGAAACTTACCTTCTAGGTGCTGCAAAGTTTTAATATGGGAGACTTTCTTATCTCCTCTTCATACAACAAGGAGGAATATGATGGTGATGAGGTTGTTCTCTAATTGGAGAACAACTGTTATAGAGGTAATCTCATATAAAACCAGTAAAACTGCCTTCTTTAATTGACTAATAGGCATAGGAACTGTGAAAAGGATTATTCTCTGTTCAGAAACAAGTATAATACTAAAGTCTCTTTAAGTTGTGCATTTAAGCAAAATATATTAATACAGGAGCACTCTGATATCAGCAATGGATTATTTTGCCAAGGATACGTTGGTCAGGGGATCCAAGTCCCCCAAAAGAAAAAGGCTTCTTGCCTGTAAAGAAGAGAGGTGATAAGGCCCTGCTGTCGAAGACCTGATGTAAGCATGGGAAAGATGTATTGAGACCGCACTTGCAAGTGTACAATTGGTCTCTGGAATACCAGAGAGTGTTACCAAAGGCCACTAAACAAATAAAGCAAATATAAGTCTCCTTGAGTCAAGCAAGACTCCTCCATCAGCATCAGCTGCACCTCACCTGCATGGAAATACTGCACAGCAGTGGCAGCCATATGCCTGTATATCCCAAATCTAATTGGCTATTAGCTCTCTCCTGGGAGAAATAACCCATGGCCAATGCCACAAGCTTACATCCTCTAGTGGTTAGGAGATGTTATAAGCCACAGTAAGACCCTGTCATCTTTTACAGAAAAAAAAAACGTAATTCATGGATTAACATACCATCCAAACATCTGTGTCTATACCAAAGCAACCTACCATAAAAATTAATACTGTTTAAATATCTATATATCTAATTGCCTGTGCTTCATTAGTAAGATTGAAAGGTTATCCCTGGACAAACTGTCAGCCCATGAAAGGAAACAGCCAGAACTGACCAGAGTCCAAAATGACAGCTCCAGAGAAAGTAGACTGTCGTACTTCTCATCCACCTGTGCCCCTTTTCTAAGCCTAGGGAACAATCTGTGGAGGAGGGGGCGTGGTAGAATGTAAGGGCTGTGATTGGGGTGAATGGTGAAACTATAGCGATATAGACTGGACACTTGTTTGATCAACTTGATTGTACATACAAGCCCCTCCAGCTGGATGTTGAGACCCTTGTGCTGTGTGGGTTTAGGCACAACTGCTTGCAAATTGGTTTTACATGAAGGATGCTTGTACTCATAAATTATTACTTATTGTTAAAAAATAAAAAAATATTAAAATTTAAAAAAAGAACTCATGAATCACAACATACACACTAAGCACTATCTAGTCAAGCTCCCAAACCCAGATGTCCTTCTGTGCAAATTGATATTCTGGAGTCCAGTCAGTACATCTAGGATTCCTAGGCAAGACATACTCTCTCTCACCCAACAGTACTCAGTCTCCTACAGGTTTCAGTCCAGGGTCAGTTCCTCACCCATTTCTTTTGCTGACTTTGAGACCTTGTCCCAGTTGGAATGGGTTCCATGTCTGATCCCTACATTACCACAGGTTTACATGTGAAAGCTTATAGTGGGTTGTAAGTCACTGTCTCTCTACATTCATGCACCAGCTCTTGCTGGTACCATCGTTCCATCCCCACTTCCCCAATGATCCTGAGGCATGGGTAGTTGAAGTTTAATACAGGGGCTCTATCTGGGGATATACACTCTGGGGATTCCCATTCTTTGGAGCTTGACAAATTGTGGCCTCTGTTTGCTTCACACTCTATTATGTACAGAAACATCATTGGTGAGGATTGAGGGGAGCACTCATTTTCTTTCTACCCATCTTTCTATGTGTAGAGGTTCAATTGTAGTTGTGTGACTTAGGAATGGGTATTTTTCAGATGCATTTGTTGTGTATGTTATGTGCATGATGAATTGACCAGTTGTCAGATTCTGCAGTGGACATGTTTTTTGGTTGTTTTTAAGACAGAGTTTCCCTGTAGCCTCAGTTGGACTGGAACTTGCTCTGTAGACCAGGCTGGCCCTGAACTCACAGAGATCTGCCTGCCCCTGCCTCCTGAGTGCTGGGATTAAAGGCCTGTGCCACCACGCCTAGCCAGATATCCATTCTTGACTCTAATAACAGCAGCAACCTGTGCTGGTGAGTTACTTCTCTAGTAAATAGTTATTTGCTTTAGATTATCTGACAGTGAGGGCTCTGTTCTTAAGGACTCTGGGTCCTGGCTAGATTAATAAACATAAATTTCTCCTCTACTCATCATTTAGTTTCTAATTCTACTCCTATTAGGTCTATATGTGTAAGGTGCTAATACTGGAATATGAGTCAAATTCTTGTTGTATTTTCACTTTTATAAAACTAATTAAGAAATTGGAATCAGGAAGAGGTTTAAAATAATCAGTATTTGTGTATATTCATATATTTTTGCTCATTCATCAA
Organism: Rhizomys pruinosus; assembly: GCA_009823505.1. NCBI lineage: Eukaryota > Metazoa > Chordata > Mammalia > Rodentia > Spalacidae > Rhizomys > Rhizomys pruinosus. The sequence continues at coordinate 3,052,640 of VZQC01005063.1, read as the reverse complement.
AAGTCAAATGGGGCATGTTATGACTTTCAAAAAGTAAGTAAATAACTAAATAAGTAAATAAATAAATAAATAACTTGTCCAATTTAAAATGGTTCTTACAGAGCAATTACTTTGAAGCCTTAGGTTAATTAGCTATCACCCATTTCTATTACTTTTCTGCCTGAACAGCTTCCAATTTGAACTTCATAACAAAATGTAAGCATGAATCCCTTCAGCATAAATCTGATCTATGGGTTGTTTTATATATTTGCAAGCCCCATAACCCTGATGGTTTTAGACAAAGGACATGTGTCTTAAAATAGCGAGCAAGTTTTTCTCTGCTCATTATTTAAGTGGATGCTGATTATACCCTGCAAATCTTTTCCTTATTTTTTTCATTTAGGAAAATGAGAAATTGCAACTATTTTTAATCTTTCTTATCTGTATGTTTCATTTTATTTTTATTTTTGGTTCAGATAAAGCATCATATTATCAATGATATTAATGCAAATTTTTCTAAACTTCAGTAGTGTCAGTAAAATCAGAAGTAGAATTTAAAAGTTGAAAATATTTCCCTCATTGACTAAGGAGTTGTTCCTGTTGTTAACTAATTGTTTCCTCTATGTATTTTATTCTAGGCACATGCCTATGTAGGCCATGTATTTTATATATATTTATGAATTGAGCCACTCATATTATTCATATTTAATTTTTATTTTATTATATATTTTTAAATGTCACTTATATCTTCTGGTCCATATACTTCTATATTTCCATTATAAATTTTTTATGGTAGCTTAGTAGCTTAGTTTCAAATCCAGAGCCTTGTACACATTGAGGTATCATGCTGTAATATATCCCAAGACCCAATATATCCTTTCCTAATGTCTACATACATATAAAACACATAGTATGTATGTGTTATGATTTATTTTATCATTTCTTTTTATAATTTCATTTTGTACTTATAAAGAAATAAAGAGCATTGGACATCTATTATTCTAAAACTGTGTTAGAGAACTATTTTTTATGTCTCCAGAAATGAGAACCTTGGAATTTGGTAGATCAATATATGATGTTACTCTCATGGTAATGTGAAGCATTTTCCATTTCAGGGCCAGTTTTCACTAACGCTAGATTTTTTGAAAGGCAAAAATTCTAACTTTACCTTTTATTTATCATTCCTTTATTAACATTGGAATTAAATACTATATGCTTCTCATTCATTCCTAATTTGTCCTTTATGCATAGGGTTAATATGCCTCTATCATTTTAATAATAAATAAAACTTGTGGTGTTTGTTTTATGTAGGCCTAAGTGCCTCCAGTCTGTAAAATATTTTTCTACTTATATGCATTTTTCTATAAATTTTGTGATTTAATTTTTCTTTACAACTGAATTAGTCTCTCACAAATGTATGATTCCCATCATTAATAGATTTTAATTATTTTAAAAATCCTTAGCCATATTAAATTTTAAATAAATAGCTGCTTGTGTGATGTCTGGTTTTCTGAAGGATTCAATAATGTTGCTCTTGATGAGTTAAACTATACAGAGCATTTCTCATTTCTAGTTAGGACTATCGTAATACCGTCTAGTCAGTAATAACAAGTTCACAGGATTATATTCAAGCTCCTCAGTCTGTTGCTTATCTCATATAATGAAGATGGAAGTGGGGTTAAAACCTGATTTTTATACAATTATTAAAGTGAAATTCTTAGCTGAACTGTTGATAAAGTTTTGTTTGGAGCCAAATCCTCATACTCATTCCTAAAACATTCTCCAAGTCCTGTAGAATTTCTCAGTGAATGCTCCATAATACACACTCTGGGACTTGATCTCAAATTATCAGAAAAAAAATGAATGACATACATGGTAAGGCATGACCATTACAGGACTAATTGCAGGACATCAGAATTAGATGAAAAACAATAGAAATATTGTTTCCATCTTCTAGTATAATTTCTCCAGGTGGCAAAATCCAGCAACATTATGTACTGTATTATTCCAAGTTAGCATTTAGAAAAATGAATTCAAGCACCTACTTTGAATAATATATTCTTTCAAAGGTGTAATACCATCTAATAGGTAGAGGTATGTGGTTACTTTCCCATACACTGTTATAGGCTTTCTGAGTTGATATAATAGGATGATTCATGGTTATAGTCATTCTTGCCTTCCACCTATGGTGGTACAACAGGTGAATATACAGCTTCATTCATGACAAATTTTTCTAGATTTGTTTAGAGGGTGTTACTGGTCCTAAATTTGGCTGGGCTAGATGTTCTTCTTCTTAAATAATTATTGTGTTCCTATCTATTTTATCCTATTTGTTAGTGTGATTCTGAAAAATTAGTCTGATTTCTATTATATATAATGTTTTTCTTATGATCCTCATTATAACATACATCATGTCATCAATTTCTTCTCTACATGATAATTAACAAATTTTACAATTAAACAAATAGCAACATGAAGGCTTCCACAAGATTTCTTAAAGATATAGATGTATGTTATAAAAAGATAGTAAATGATGTTACCATAGACTAGGTGGACATTGCCACTATTAAACATCATAGGCTGACAAAATAAAACTTCAGTGACAGGAATGGACTAGCTCTCTTGAAGCTTTGACTAAGGGTCTAATAGACCCTCAAACAATACTGACCATTGACCCTGATCTTGATTACCTACCAGAACTTAATGTCAAACCTGTTGCTGAAGACACTACATGCATGAGCTATAGAACAAATGAGGAGAAATCAAGCTGGTGATGACTTCAGATCCCCATCTCTACTGCCTGGCATTCATAGTGTTAGAAGGTGCTGTGCATGCTGCAGGAAGGTAGGAAGATAATCACCAACATTACCCAGCTGTGAATCTTATGATCTAAAACAACAATTAGCCTGGCAAGATATGCCCACTGAAACAATAGTGGCACGGATATTATGGGCATAAGTAACCACTCTCTAATGGGATTTAAGGTTTTCTTCATAGGATGGAGCATTATACCTGACAATGACATGAAGCTTAGAAACATAAAGCTAGACATGTTCCTAAATATTTATAGTCTTAAGAATATTAAATATTAAATAATTACAGTATTAAACTGATTCCTAGTGACTCTTTGTTATATCCATAGATGAATACATCTCTCAACTCTTACCAAAGACGTTTCCTTACCTTCCAGTTGTTTAATGGAGAAACCTACAATTGGCCAGTGTGCAGAGAACAAGACACTGCAGAGTGCTTATGTCTGAATAGAACACCTATATCAAACTTCTGCCTCACAGGCCTCAGAGATCATTGTGGAAGAGAGGGTGTGGAAAGAGTGTAAGAGCTAGATTGTGAATGACCGCAAGGAAAAAGAGTTTAGCAGTTATCTACTTACTTGCTCATATGAACTCAAGGCAATTGTTACTGCATGAACAACTCCCATGTAACCTCAAACACGTCAAAATTTCAGCACAGACATGGGAGTGGATAAGAAACCCCAACCCAATCTAAGAGACTTTTAGCAATAAATATTCTCTCTCTCTCTCTCTCTCTCTCTCTCTCTCTCTCTCTCTCTCTCTCTCTGCTTGTCTTGTTGGTTTTGGTTTTGGAGACATGTCTTCCTATGTATCTCAGGCTGGACATTAATGAACTGTGTAGATTTTGCTGCTCCACAAATCCTATCCACCCTCTGAATGCTATGGTCACACTGGTGGGTAATGACAGATGGAGTGTGTGTGTTTTATCAGAATAACACAGTAGTGTAAGTTTCCTCCCTGGGATCTCTCTATTTTTTTGGTGTTTTTGACATGGGGTCTCCCTATAGTCCCAGCTAGCCTGGAACTCACTTTGTAGACCAGGCTGGCCTTGAACTCACAGAGATCCTCCTGCCTCTGTCTCTCCCAGGTGTTGGGATTAAAGGTGTATGCTTTAATTGTGAACTACTATTACATAAGTTTATGTGCACATTTATATTACTGATTTCTTCTGATTCTGATTTCAGACCCTATTCTCAGAGGAAATAAAGTCTGAAGAGTTCAGAAAGTTAATTTTGCAAGGTTTACAACCCATTTCAAATTTAAAGGCATGACATTTCAAGCCTTTTACTTTTAAACCTTTTGATATTTGAGTCAGTTTACCTTTAGATATTTCAGGAAAAATCAACGAGAAACTCATTAAAAGATGTCATTAGTGATAGAAATGTAAATAAACCCTAAAGTAGAAATAGTTTCTAGTTTCCTAATGTAATTCTTACATTTAAATGTTTTAGGAAAAATATAAACCATTATGAGAAATGTAATTGTAAAGCTCCAAAATGTCTATTATATCTGGATTTCCCCTGACTCTAAAAGGTTATAAAAAATACTAATTTATAAAGATAAAAATTGGGGGCAGGAGATTTCTCAGCAGTTAAGGACACTTGACTCTAAACCTGATGACCTGAATTTGATTACCACAACCAACATTGTAGAACTATGTGAGAGAACTAGCTCACACAAGCTGTCCTCTAACCTGAAACATGTGCAGAAACATGAATGGTATGGCACATATTCCTCACCAGAACATATACATACACACACACACACAATAAGTATTTGTAATTTTTTAAGCTTTTCAAGTATTATTTACTCAAATAGAAACTTTTATGACTTCATTTAATTTTAATTAGACATGTTGCACTTCTGAGAATTGTGTTAATACAGTTTGTTGATTTATGAAAATAAACACAGAAGAGGAACATAGTGATATTTTAAGTGAAATGAATTATACTCGACAATAGTTTAGAATACCGTAGTATATTGTTCTCATCCATGAAAGCAAAAAATAGTTAGTAAACATTATTAAAATAAAAATTTTCAGAATTCTTGCATATTGAATAACCCCACAAAAAGCTTGTGATGAGTACTGAAGAAAGGCCAAAACAAAAAAACAGCAGGTTCAAAGAACTTCTGCTCTTGGCTTTATACTCTTAACTTTGAATGTTAACAACCTCACAAACATGGTAGCAATAAAAAACAGTATCTGTACTTTAAGAATAAAACAGGTGTATAGCTCTGTGGAAATCCCTTCCACACACTAAATATTCTCTTTATTGGATCCATTTTCTGGAGTCTGGAAAACTGTTTGCCAATATTTTTATGCATGTTAGTTAGTACTATATCATAACTATCTTAGTCATAGTGCTGGCTGCATGCTTACACTCCGATTCCCAGACTATCAAAAATATTCTTACACACATAGAATAGTTCATCTCTCAACTCTCACCAAAGAAGCTTATTGCAGCAGATGGCGATTAACACAAAGTCTCATAAAGTGGTTAACACATGGAGAATAATAGATTGCCAAATGCTCTGAGTGGAGGATGCAGATTCTCTCCTCTCCTCTCATATTTCAGGGACTATTGCAGAATAAGGGAATGAGAGATTATAAGACCCAGAAGTGGTAGATGAATACTTGCAGACAGTGTTATCTGGATATAACAGAACATAAAAATTCATAGCACCTGTGACAGCATACACCAAACCTTTGCAAAATCAAGCCAGAAAAAAAATCCAGCATGAATGGAAGAAGTAGAAAAGCAGACCCAACAATAGCTGGGGAGCTATTGGTAATTGATAGCTGCTGGGACAGGGAGTCGTGGGTGACTAGACTCCAGCGGATGGACCTAGACACAAAACTATTTGAAGAACACAAATTAGATTGAATAAGCCTTTGAAAAACAAAACTAAGAATAGATAACATGAAGTTTTGTGTGTGGGGGGGGGTGGTTAGGATGAAGTTGGAGATATTAGAAATAGCCTAAAGATTATCAAAATGGATTCTTAAATACAAAAATATCAGTTGAAAGCAATTGTTCATGATGCAACCATCTGAAGTTATTGCAAAGTGGGACAAAGGAGAATCTGGTCAAACTTAAAAGGAAGCTTCTTCACTGCTGAGAATTGAGGGATGTGCTTGTTTTCTCTCTGCCCCTCATTCCACTATGTTCCACAAGACTTAGGTGTAGAGATTCAGCTACAGATGTGTCACCTAGGATTACATATTGTTCTAGATTCTCTTCAATTGCTGTGACAAAACACTCTGACCGACACCAACTGGGGGAGGAAAGGGTTTATTCAGCTTACATCTCCTGGGTTACAGTTCATCACTCAGGGAGCCCAAGGCAGGAACTCAGGGCAGGAACATGGAGGCAGGAGCTGAAGCACAGGCCATGGAGGAATGCTGTTTACTGGCTTGCTCCCCTGGCCCATGCCCAGCCTGCTCTCTTATACCATACACACCAACCTGCCCAGTGTAGTGGGCTGGGCCCTCCCACATTGCTCGGCAATCAAGACAATATTCCACAGATGTGGCCACAGGCCAGTCCAATGGAGCCAATTCCCCAGTTGAGGCTCCCTCAACCCAGGTGTGTCAAGTTGACACTAAAGCTATCCAGCACACATGTCTTTCAGTTGTAAATTCTCAGTGTCTGAGAGTTGTGGTATTCTGTAGTAGTCTCATTCTACTGCAAAGAAAAGCTTCTTTGATGAGTGGTGCATGGTATGCTTGTCTGTAAATATAATATTCCATATTTATTTAGTACATGGTAAGACGTTTCATTTATCTAGAGGTATGCAGAAGGCAACAAATGGCAAGGTTTCAAAGAATTGGAGCCTCTAGTGTGTGTGACCCTGGATAGACCTCATATATTGAACCTCAACCACCCAAGGCTCAGCGATCATTTTGGAAGAGAGGTTGGTAATATTGTAAAAGCCAGAGCTTGTTCATGAATGTAGGGGAGCAGAGGCTTTCAGGCCATTGGAAGCTTACACAAGTGAACTTGTGGTGATGCTAGCATTGGGCACAGGACCCATGTGGACTCAATCAGACAAGGTCCCAGAGGTAAGAGAAATGGGTGGTAGGGCATAACTGACTGAGAACTAATGGAGACTGATTGATGGGTGAGGGAGAGTTTGGCTAATTTAAGATTTCTAGATGTTCTGACTAGACTCCAGGGAATGAATTTGCACAGAAGAATATCTGGGTTCCAAAGCTTGACTAGATAGAACTTAACCAGATGGTGCAATGCAGGAAGCCCAACAGGGGGCTTGGGGGAATGGAGGGGGGGGGCATATAAGTTTAATTATGATCTGATGTATGAAATGTAAGAGTCCTTAAAAATACTTTTAAAAAGGAAGTTCTGATTTTGAAACTATCATAAAAACATAAAAGGAAGATCTAAAGAAAGATATCATAGTAGAATTTGTGAGACACCAGTGACTTCTTTGGAGTTTTTGTGTCTGCTTATCAAGTTGCATGCTGAGAAAAGACATGAAAGACACTGAGTCACTTTTTAGGGATGACTTGAGGTCCTGTTGGATGAATACTTAGAAGTGAAATTGGATTGTATGTTGTTATGTTGCTGAACTTATGCCCAAATATGTATGAAGGCCCTCTTGGGAGAAGAATGAAGACACATTGATTCATGGTGTTTGAAAAATTATCTGACTTATAAATTTCTCACTGTGAAACCAACTGATCATCTACTAGGTAGGTTTATACATAAAATGACAAACGCTTACATAGTCTGAAAGAACCTCCAAAGGAGCGAATTCCAAACAACATAAAAGAGATACAAGGCCATAATCTATATATGAGGGAAAAGGGCCTATGATTTACACCAAGTGCCACATTGCAGGCTGTACGACAACTAAGTTTTTCATGAAAAACATTACTTTTGCTTTTTCACAGAAAAACAAAGATCATAAAAATATCAATGAAAGAAACTGCCTCTGAAGAAGATCAGAAGACTTGAGTTCTATTATAATATGTTGAAAGAAGTAAAAAAAAAATCAGAAAAAATATAGTTCATTGAAAGCATGAGAACAATATCTCAGTAACAGGATAATGTAGCAATAATATAAAAATTATTCTATCAATGTGCCATGAATTATAAAGTGAAATATTACAAATAGAACATTGACAAACATTCATCAATGGATAGAGATCATGGGAAGTATTGGTGAACTTAAAGATAAATTATCTCAGATTCATTATCCATTCTAAAATACTTTAAGAAAAGAATAACGATATTTAAGTGAAATAATACAAACCTAAAAGAGGGGAAGAGATACTATTATGCATTAAAAATATGAGCAATTAAATTTCTAGATAAGGAAGGATAAATCACTAAGAGATTATTTAAAATGTCAACCAATTGTCAAATATGATTTTAAATATTAATTTACATATCTGAAAAATCAACCAGTTCTATGCAGAGATCCAAATGCCAAATGTGGTTTAAAATATTAATTTACATATCTGAAAAATCAACCAGTTCCATGCAGATATTGATACTTGGAAATATGACAGTTACTCCCTACTGTATACATAAAAAATTATTGCATGGTCTTGAAGTACCTGCGCGACCCCTACCAGTTTTGCAGATGTAGTCCTATCCCAACTCCTCCATCAGGTTTAGAAAGCTTTGGGGCAGATTTCCTTGATCAAGAAAACCCTGCAAAGTACCCAGATGAACCCTCCAGAACTTGCATGTGCTTGTTCTGGAAACAGTCATTCATAACAAATATATATAACAAATATATTTTTCTTATTGAGATAATGCTTTTGAGCAGTATAAAGATAATGGATTTTTTAAAGTGAGTATTCTGTATGTTTAATCTCATTACTAATGATAGAGTAGCTATTTGGTTTTACAAAACTGTGACTTGTAAATTTTACCCTACTTGGTGAATTAAGCTTATTTCATTTAGCCTAAATACTGCTCAGTGTCTTAGTGTGTGTGTGTGTGTGTGTGTCTGTCTGTCTGTCTGTCTGTTTGTGTGTGTGTGTGTGTGTGTGTAGACCAGAGATTCAAGTCAGTATCTTCCTCAATCATGCTCCTCTGTAATTTTTGAAAACAGTCTAACTTATCCTGTATCTTTTTTTTTAAATTTATTTTTATTGATGCTTTGTGTATTTCATACATCATTTTCCAATTCAGTTCAGGCATATATCCCCTTCCCTTCCCCCCCCCACCCCACCCCTACCCATCGCAGATCGTGCATTCTGCCATAAGTTTTCTGCATCTTTCTCTGCTTTTTTGTTTTGTTTTGTTTTCATTTTTTTAACAATAGGTGATAATTTGTGAGTACAAGCATCCTTCATGTAAAACCAATTTGCAAGCAGTTGTGCCCAGACCCACACAGCTCATGGGTCCCACCATCCAGCAGGGGGGACTTGTATGTTCAATCAAGTTGATCAAATGAGTGTCCAGTCTATATTATTGTAGTTTCACCATTAACCCCAATCGAAGCCCTTACATTCTATCACGCCCTCTCTTCCGCAGATTGTTCCCTAGGCTTAGAAAAGGGGCACAGGTGGATTAAGGATTCATCTGAGCTAGGGGACTACTAAACTCTAAGGATCTTTCTGTCTCTGTGCCAATCATAGAATATGCATATACACTGCCACCCAACCTATGCTAGGTGCTGGGGATTGACTTTAGGTCCATGTTTCTATAAGCATTTACCTACTAAGCTGTTTCCTCATCTAGATATCATATTTAAAGGTTATAGTAGGTAATAAAATCCATGAGGACTTATTAAAAAAATATCCTGAAACATTAAATTATAAAATCATTCAAAATAATGTGAAAGTTAGCACTGATTTTCTGATGTTATGATTTATTCTGGTAAGAATACAAATAGGAGCTGGAGTTGATGACACTTGCTTTAATCTCAGCACTTGGGAGGCATAGGCAGGCAAATCTCTATGAGATCAAGGCCAGTCTGATTTACATAGTAATTTCAGTTAGGGATCAGTTAGGGCTACAGGGAGAAACTTTCTCAGTGAATGCCTGTCACAGGATGTAATCTTTAGATAAAAAGACACAGGCAGTCGATGGAGGCTGAGGCAGGGAGAATCAGTTTTCTCCAGGTACTAACTCTCCGAGAAGTCATCTAAACAATAAATATAGATACAAATCGTGATGGTTAATCCTGGGTGTCAACTTGACTGGATTAGGGATGAACATATGAGAAAGAGATCTTCAGATTGGATTATCTCAAGCCAGATGGCCCACCCTTAATGTGGGTGTTACCTTCTGCTGGCAGCCAGTATAAAAGGCCATGGCAGAGGGAGCTGGTCCCTTTTATCCTGCTGCTTGCCTTCTCTCTTACTGTTGAGTTTGTCTTGCTGCTGTGATCAACTCTTTGGATCCCAGTGCAGACTGAGACTGGCAGATCTACAGGAATCCATTGGCCCTTCAGCACCAGATTGGGACTACTGAGACACCCATCCTCACGGACTGAGCAAATGCCTGGATTCTCAGCCTCTCCTGTGTGGAGCGGCTATTGTTGGACTCCTTGAATTCTATTTTGTGAGCAAATCAATAAATCTATCTATCTATCTATCTATCTATCTATCTATCTATCAATCTATAGGTATAGGTATAGGTATAGGTATAGATATAGATATAGATATAGATATAGATATATGCATTCTATTGATCCCCTTTCTTTAGAGAACCCTGACTAATACACACATGAATGCAACCAAATGGAACTGATGCATTGTATATATGCTTGTGTGTAAATGTAACATTAATAATCAAACAAGAATATAAAAAATTGAGTTGGAGTGGGGTGACAACAGAGGAGGTAGGAGAGTGGAAATGTGAAGATGATACTCTTTTATTAAATTATCCAATTTTTAAAAATATAAACAAGAATTTTTTTCAAATCTCTTGTAAAGAATTCATAACTTTGGGGGACAAGGAGGAAAAAAATATAAAGATTTTGTGTTGTCTGACACTCAACTTGCTTTCCAGCATTTATTCATACAAGATAACAACACTTCAGGCAATGAACTTCATCTCAATTGTTATATTTCGTGATGCTCCACATTCAATCACCCTTTTCCTAACACTTAGCAAAATTCAAAGATAAGACCAAAACTGCCTGTCATGTCTCATTTTGAAGACATCTATTTAAAAAATAAACAATTTTTGGAAGGAAGCACTGGACTGGAGAAACCATAGATATACATTTTTATATCAATAAAGCAGCTGAATGTCTTTCTTGGCTGTATTTCTAACTTATCTTCCTTTTGACTTGTATTTTTCTTTACTGCAGCAGTAATAATGGATTGCTTTCTCCTTTGTAGTGTATAGTGTTATTCTACACATCTTAACCTGGCACTAATAATAGCTGTTCTGTTTTTCTTTTATTTTCTCTTTCCTCACCTCTTGCCTCTTCCTTTAGGGCTGGAGTCACTATTTACTTGAGAGGGAGTTGAATATTGAAAGACTTGTAAGGTGAAAAATCAAGCTTATTATGATTTCAAAAATAGGGGTTAAAATCCTTTGGCACATGGAGAAACAAATCACAGACTTCTAAATTCCCTTGCAGGTTTCTTTTTTTCTTGCAGGTTTTGGAAGCAACAGTATGAATGACAGATAAGATGGCATTACCATTTTGGGGACACAATTCTGTAGGTGGATGTTATGCAGGAAAATAAAGGTTGTAGAAGATAAATTGACATTGAATGAGTTTTCAGACCGTTGAAAATGTATTTTAGTCTAGCAGTAGTGACAGTCCAGCTTGAACCTGCTGACAGATGGCTGCTAGCAAAAAGATATAGTTGAGACTTAGTGTCAAGATACATGCTTTCATGTTAACCGAACAACATCTTTTAAAAGAGTGCTTCAAAGGAAGGTGAAAATAAAGAGAAATGATATTTAACACTTACATTGAATGAAGAGTAACTAAGAGCCCAAAGCTGGGTGGAAGCTGGCAGAGGAGAGATAACATAATGTCTTAGAGGTGAGTGCCTGCAGGAAAGAATAAATCTTTAAATTTTTTTAATGAATTTTTATTTCTGTATGTGTAGGAATGTACTGCCTGCATGCAAGTTTGTGCACCCGTGCCATGCAAAAGAATAAATCTTTAAAAGGAGTATTAGTTGGGATTGTATGGAAAAGAATGCTCAGAGGAAAGGGAAAGAAGTGAAACTGAGAAATACTGTCACCTCTGGCACTAACACAGAAAATTAGAAAAAGGAAGACTGGGGTGATTTTCAGTTTCCCTGACTGTGATGGGCATTAACAAGCTGGAGACTTCAGTGAGATTTTCTAACATTGTAGTATGAATCATAGAATCTTTAGGTTCTAACTATTATTATCTCCATTTTATATAATCAGGGCTTGAAGAACAGGAGTTTTACATAATATGTCAAGGGAACACAGATTCATATAATGTAAATACAACCATGTTGTATATAATGCCAAGATAGACTTGGAGCTCTTTCAGGGAAATGTCTAATGCCATGCCGCTCCCTTATATGAAATGAAATAAATATAATGCTGACATGTTTCTCTTCATAGGGAACACATCTTTGTGAATATGTAAAAGTAAGAAAATATATTTATTATTTAGAAATGGCTAGCAAGATGGCTCAGTGCTTAAGAGAACTTACTGCTCTTCTGATGGACTAGGGTTCTATTCTAGCATTCATGGGTTCTAATATTAACCCAATCATAACTCTAATTCCAGGAGATATCATGACATCCTCTGGCTTATGCAGGTACTATGTGTACATGCAATACATTTACATACATAAGCCAAAACACCCAGACAACACACAAAATTAAAATAAAATATTTTAAAAGAAAAGAAATATAAGACGTTTGCGTGTTGTGTGTGTGTGTGTGTCTCTGTGTGTGTCTCTGTGTGTGTCTCTGTGTGTGTGTGTGTGTGTGTGTGTGTATAAGGGGATTTATATACAGATGCCTTTGATTTTGATTTATACTATTTCTTCTTTATTTTGTTTTGTCTTTAAGACAGTGTCTCATTGTAGTTCCAGCTGGCCTAGAACTTACCATGTAGACCAGGATGGCCTTGATCTGACAGAAATCTGCCTGCTTCTGCCTGCCTCAGGCTGCAATTAATGGCATGTACCACCACACCTGATCCAAAATTTTTGTTTTTCTGATCACATAAAACATTTAATAGTTGAACCGAGTCAACTGACAAGTGCATGCTCAAGGAGAGAGTTTATGGTTGTTGGATTTGGTTTTGTTTTTATTTTCTCAGGGCTGAACCATCTCCAGCCCTTACATTCCCTACCCTAATTTAGTGCAGAACCCCCTGTTTAGAAAATAATGTCACCCATACTGGGCAGGTCTTTTCATTTTAAGTAACATAATTAAGATATCCCCCCACAAAGATTTTCTTACAGATCGTTTTCTGGGTGAATCTAAAGTTTGTCAAGTTGACAGTTAACACTAACCATTGCACACACACACTCAGGCACACACACACACACACACACGTCTTTAGACATAACAATTACCACTTCATTTATTTAACCACTTTTATAATTATTAAAGTAACTGCAAACCTGTTAATCATATAGTTTGAATTTTGTTCTAGCTTCCATGAATTATGAGGTTAATTCTTGATAAATAATATGATCCTAACATAATTCAAGGTTACTGTTTCCCATTAAATTGTCACAAAATAGCACCTGAAGTTGTTTTAATAGTGACTGCTTTGAAATTCTACTTGCATCTTGGAAATTATTTAATGTGCATACGTAACTAGTATTAGGATGTTTAGAAAAAGTGTTCCAAATTTCAGTGCACCTTAAGTCTGATGAGTGCGTGCTCTTATGTGATATTGAAGAGGGGGAAACATACACAGATGCACAAAGAAGGTCAAGTTAAGGAGGAAGTGATTGAGACTGTTATTTGTAAACCAAATAACACTGAGCACCATCACGGGCTGAAAAATGAAAGGCAGGCCTGGACTTTGTAGTCTTTCCCAAGCGTTTGTCCTGGCTCTTTGATTTTATGCTTTTATGATTTTATGCTGCCAGAGTAGTGACATAAATTTATTTCTTTAAACTCACCAAATTTGTTTAATATGACTTATCTAGGAAAGTAATCATCTATTTCCTGTTTTGCATACTTACCTAAAATTGTTATATCAAGTGCAAAGAAGTGGGTGAGTTACTATTTGCTAATATAAAATAACTAATAAAACTTTCCTGGAGAATTAAGGATTCCATTAATGACTATACACTTAGATTATATGGAGAAAGGGCAAGGGAGAGGGCTCAGTGGTTAAGATCACTGCCTGTTCTTGCAGAGAGGACTAGGATTCATTTTGTAGCAACTGCAGGGCTGCTAACAAACATCTGCAATACCAGTTCCAGTGGCTCCAATGCCCTCTTTCTGGCCACTGTGGTTTGCATGTACGTGGAGCATTTACATACTTGCAGGTAAAATTCTCATGCACATAAAATAAAAATAAATCAATAAAGCAAATAAAGTCATGTGGATAGAATTTAAAGAGGAGAGACAATAAAAAAAACATAGAGGGACCAGATGGTTTGAAGACTAGAATGATTTTCAAAACATGTTTGTAAGATGCAAGCAAGCTAGTGATAATGGTGGTATTACTCTAATAACACAGAAAAGGTAGAAAAACCCACATTGTGAGGGATTTATGGTTAAATATGCATCTGGATTGAATTTTCAATTAAATAGAAAGCTATGACATGATTTAACATTTGGTTTTGGAACTATATGGCAGAGGAGAGCAGAAGGGAAGAGTTCTTGGTCCCAATTTGTGGATTAAAGAGGTGAACTTAATTATTGTGTACGGAAAACAAATTGGAAAGCAAAATGTTGGAAAGAAAGTGTCATATACCAATTTCCTCCAGATTAAAACTTTCTAGACTGGAGGGAAACACCTTATGTCTCAGGAAGTGAACAACACTGATAAGACTCAGTAACTAAACAACTCAAGTTTCAAGAAGCTCCTGAAATTTAAATATATTTTCAAAAGACTCCTTCCTCAAGGTAATATAAGTAGTAACAATTGCTCTGGAACAGAGATTCTATCTTTTTTGAAAAATTATGCAGAGGCCAGGGCATGCTGGGACTTTTGATTTTAGCTGTAACCCATAATGAGTTAGGCTTTTTGGTGATGACCTTTTAGTTATCTACTCTCTTGTAAATAGATCCTCATTTATATACATGTAACCCTTCCAACCTCACCAGTTCAGTAAGCTAAACTGGAGCGGAATCCCTTCATTGGTCTGTACTGAGTGAACAGGGTTGGTTCATTACATGTCCAGAGGAAAAATCAAAGAACAGAAGGAAACAGATATTTGCAGTTATAGAGGAGAGTACTTTTGTTTTTTTTAATATTTTCTTAATTTATTTTTGTATGTGTATTAATGTACTGTCTGCATGCATGTTTGTGCATCCGTGTGGTGCACTGCCGCGGAGGTCAGAAGAGGGTATCGGATCCTCCTGGAACTGGAGTTCTCCTGGAATTGGAGCTACAGACGGTTCTTAGACACCATGTGTGTGCTGGGGATTGAACCCGGGTCCTCTGTAAGAGCGGTCGGCGCTCTTAACCGCTAGACCATCTCTCCAGCCCCAAGGAGAGTACTTTTGATAGTGTCAATGTGATTGAGAAATATCTTTTAAAAACTATTTCATTTACAATTTTGGTATATATGTGACCTATATATAGGCATACTTTGGAGCAATACAAATTGGAGGGAAGGACAAGGACAAAAAGGTTGGATCAAATAACTGACTGAAACAGTTAACTTCTGCCCAAACAATAAACCTCTGCAGAAAAAAACTTTAAAAAGACTGATAAAAAGATGCAAGACATGTATGGCAGAATGCATGAACTGGGATAGGGTGGGGGGGCATGGAAAAGGAAGTGTGTCTAAATTGGGCTGAGAAATGGATGTATGAAATACACAAAACACCAGTAAAATAATAATTTAAAAATATTTTATTTATTATTTTATTCTATGTTTGTAAGTGTATTCCATGAATGTATGTACATAAGAGCAAACTTGTCATGCAATGCCCATGGAAGACAGAAGATGGCACCATATCACCGGCAGCTGGAGTTACTGGGGATTGTTAGGTGCAGGATATTGAACTCTAGTCTTGTGCAAGAGCAGCCAGGTCTCCTAACTGCTGAACAGGCTCTCCAGCTCCCTAGAAATGTCTTCTTATGAATAACTTTAAAGAAAGTTTGCTCATCTTGATGATGGACTATGTAAGAAGACAAATGAGACATCAGATCTCCACAAGAAGATAGGATCCAATGTCTGAGAAGAACAGGAAGGAGGTCACTTGGGATGGGAAAAGGAGCAGTTGCCTGAGGGAAAGACTCTTGCATGTGGGGATGAAAGTGGCCTACTCATAATTTTAAAAAATTTTGCATATGAATGTTGGGAACAAGAGGCTGTAGGGAAAATTGTGGATAAAGGATTTTTTGTACTAAATTCTCTCCTGACAAGACCAATGTGCAATTGAGCTGTTTATATCCCTTCGACTATGAAAGAGAAGTAATTATATACAACACTGAAACACTAAATTATTCATTTGCCTCAAATTTGTTAACCTCACATTCTTTTTACTATGTGAATGTTTTAGGACCACCCTCTGCATGAAGACATTTTTAGAATCGTTTGATCTGGCATTATTTTATTCAAAGTGAGTTTATTAAAACAATTTTTACTTCATTCTGGGAAATGTTTTTTTTTCCTTTCCCTCCAGTACTAAATACGGAATGACCTAATGTGATATCTTTTAAAAAAGGACTCATGTTTTGCGCACTCCTTTAATCCTAGCACTTGGGAGGCAGAGGCAGGCGGATCTTTGTGAGTTCAAGGCCAGCCTGGTCTACAGAGTGAGTTCCAGGACAGCTGGAGCTACAGGGAGACCCTGTCTCGAAAAGACAACAAAAAAAAAAAAAAAAAAAAAAAAAAAAAAAAACAAAAAAAAAAAGGTTTTTTTTTTTTTTTTTCGCTTTTTTTTGTTTTTTTTTTTTTTTTTTTTGAGACAGGGTCTCCTTGTAGCCCCACCTGTCCTGGAACTCACTCTGTAGATCAGGTTGGTTTTGAACTCACAAAGATCCGCCTGCCTCTGCCTCCTGAGTGCTAGGATTAAAGGCGTGTACCACCATGCCCTGCAGAAGGATTTTTTGTAATTCAGTTTTTCACACTTAATAAGACAATTTTTCCTCAAATCATGTAATAGTTTACTCTATAAATAACATTTGGCGAGTATGAGTTTTAGAGTAATCTATTAAATATGTTAGCTAAAATACATCATTTAAGAAACACTTTATTTTCAAAAGAAGAAACTGTATATTTTCTGTTCATCTATTTTATTTTATTATTTAATTATTTATCTCTGCTTGACCCACTTTACTATCCAAAGCTTTTCCTAGTTATTTCACTCAGCTTCTAGCTTTATCCCACGATCTCCTTTTTGTCTCTTTCAGAGGAAAGAATTTGGTTTCTAGCACCAAAGTCAAGTAGCTCATAAATGCCTGTAACTCAAGATCCAACACTCTTTTCAGGATCCCTCAGCACTGTGGGCTCCCACCCAGCCAAAACCTGGAGATGGATAGGAGTATTTAAAAACTGTAAAAAAAAAAAAAAAACTCCGTCAAAGAAACAGTAAACTTCTACCAGAAACAACACACTTCCGCATCAAAAAATTTAAAAGACTGAGAAAAAGATGCAAGACATGTATGGCAGAATGCATGAACTCTGGTGGAGGGGGCAAGGAAGATGGAATGTGTATAAATTTGATTATGAAGTGTGTGTAATGCACAAAACTTCATTAAAAATAATAAATAAAATTATAAAATTGGGATCTTCAATACGTTTCAAAGAATTCTTTACAATTTCCTTGTTATTCCCAAATCCAATGTGATAAAAACCATTTCATGTTTGATTCCTGAAAATCATATTAAAACTGGGCTGGAGAGATGGCTTAGTGGTTAAGAGCTCCGACTGCTCTTGCAGAGGACCCGGGTTCGATCCCCAGCACCCACAGGTGGCTGAGAACCGTCTTTAACTCCAGTTCCAGGAGAATCCAATGCCCTCTTCTGATCTCCACAGCATTGCATGACATGGGTGCACAAACCTACATGCAAACAGTACATTCGTACATATAAAAAAAAATAACATACCATCCAAACATCTGTGCCTATACCAAAGTAGCCTACCATAACAATTAGTACTGTTTAGATACTTATATATCTAATTGCTTGTCCTTCATTAGTAGGATCGAAAGGTTATTCCTGGACAAACTGTCAGCCCATGAAAGGAATGTGGTGTCGCACGCCTTTAATCCTAGCACTTGGGAGGCAGAGGCAGGCGGATCTTTGTGAGTTCAAGGCCAGCCTGGTTCACAGAGAGAGTTTCAGGCTAGCCGGGGCTACAGGGAGACCCTGTCTCGGAAAGACCAAAAAAAAAGAAAAGATGGGTGGGTAAATTGCTTGCTTGCTTGCTTGACTGGTTTGTTGGTTTGTCAAAATGGTCCTTGTAGCCCAGGCTGGTTTGGAACTCACTATATTGTTAAATCATGGCAATCCTCCTGCCTCAGCCTCCTTTTCCAAGTGCTGTAATTACAGATATGTGTCACCTTGCCTGGTTTAGAAAGGTAGGGTGTAAAGGGTGGAAGGAAAGCTCAGTGGTAGGACAATTATCTTTCATTGTGAAGTCCTGGGTTCAATTCCCAGTACCACAAAAATAAACAAACCACCCAACAAAAACAAAACAAACAAACCAGAGACAGAAAAGTAAAGATAGACAGACCTGGAAATATAAAAAGTCATTGGACACAATGACCAGGGAAGAGCGGAGAGGCCGAGGGGTGAGAAGGATGGCGCTCAAAGCCCAGAGTTTCCTCCATAGTTCATAGGGACAGTGAAGGTGGTCCATTTTCTCTCCGGCCGATCACACCATACTGGAAAACAGTGCTTGGTACTTTTTTGTGGGTAGTGCCAAGCATCAATCCCAGGACTCAGGGCATACTGAGCTTACGTCTCTGCCATTGAGCTACATCTCCAACCCATTAGCCCTGGACTGAGGATACAAGGGACTATCTAAGATACAAAGCCCTGCCAGGTGGATATGGAGAGGTTCCCATGCTCACCCAGCTGTGAAGGGGAAGACTAGAAGAGGAGCCTGTTCAGATGGAGGGGACTTCCCCTGACTATTCTCACATGTTCTACTCTACAGATGTGTGAGGCCAAAACCCCCAACGATACTGGGTACAATCAGAAAAATTTCAGAGCCATTTCTATATGAAGTTGGGCAAGTTACTTAGCCTCTTAGATCCCTTTTCATCACCCAGAAGTGGACATAACACATCCTTCAGAGGATGGATGGGAGCGTTGGGTGAGGGTACAATGGCTGATCCGCATTAGCGGCCTCCGCATGAAACAGTCTCCTTACAGAACAGACCAATGTCCCACATGCGGTCTTGCCTTGGTGTCTTCTGCAGCACCTGCTGGGCAACAAGTGATGGCTGGAGAGGAGGGGTCCAGAATTGAGGGTCACTAAAAGGAGGTGGCAACTGGGACTATACGGAGGATTCTAAAGGGTTATAATAAGGAGATAACAAGCAAAAATCTGCCTCCATGCAAAACAGATGTTTGCAAGTCCTGTTCCTAGGGAGCAAGTTAGGCAAATGGTGCTCTGCCCGCTGGCCTGTTCTCGCAGTGAACAATTACTTTTTTTTTTTTTTTTTTTTTATGTGTATGAAAGTACTGTCTGCATTGTAGGTTTGTGCACCCATGTGTCGTGCAATGGCTGCGGAGGTCAGAAGAGTGTGTCGGATTCCCATGGATGGGAGGTTCTCCTGGAATTGGAGTTACAGACGGTTCTCAGCCGCCATGTGGGTCTAGGGGATCGAACCCGGGTCCTCTGTTAAGAGCGACTGGCGCTCTTAACCGCTTCGGGCTATCTCCAGCATTTTTCAACTTTCAGAAGCCTGAACACTCCTTCTTACTTACCACTGGAACTCCACAGGCTTTGCGATTGGGCCATAAAACCATTAGTTTCTGCATTCAAGTTGCCTGTATTAGACTGCTCCTTTGGCCATTTTATTCATTCATCTGAATGTCCAATGCATGTCTGATAATCATTCTTCAACTGGACTTACATCAGTGAGCAAATCTACATGTTTCATGATGGCTATCTTGTGATGATGAAAACTAGGTAAGAAATATATAGTATATAATTCTTTTAAAATTATGTGTAGTAGTGTAGTAGACATAATGTATGTAAGGTCCATCTGGGAGATTTGGACTATGTGGGGAAGAGTGAAACAACCCAAAGTTTGGCAATACTCTTCTTAACTCTACCTAGCAACATCTTACAGTTTTCTCATGGAGGAAATTTAGATTTTCTGAGAGGTAGGTTACATGTTGCAGACTGCTGATTCTTTTCTTTATTTTATTTTATTTTTATTTTCTGTTTTTTATTTAAAACATTTTTTTTTTTTTTTCTTTATATTTATTTATTTTTAATTTCATTTTTTATTGTGTATTTATTGTGTATCATACATCATTTTCCAATGCAGTTACGCAAAGTTTCCCTTCCCCCCACCCTACCCCATCCCATCCCAGGTCATGTATTTTGCCATAACTGTCCCGCATCTTTCTCTCAGGTTTTTTTATTTATTTACACATTAGGTAATAAATTGGGTACAAGCATCCTTCATGTAAAACACTTTTGCAAGCAGTTGTGCCCCAAAACCCACACAGCCCCTGGGTCCCACCTTTCCCGCAGTGGGGGGCTTTGTATGTTCAATCAAGTTGATCAAATGAGTGTCCAGACTATTATTGCTGTAGTTTCACATTCACCCCAATCACAGTCTTACATTTACCACGCCCCCTCTTCCGCAGATTGTTCCCTAGCCTTAGAAAAGGGGCCACAGGTGGATGAGAAACAAAAACGTCTTCTACTTTTTCCTTGGAGCTGTTGTCTTGGTCTATGGTCAATTCTGGCTGTTCCCTTCCTTTTTTTTTTTCTTTTTTTGTTGGTCTTTCCGAGACAGGTCTCCCTGTATCCCCGGCTAGCCTAGAACCTCTCTTGTGAACCAGGCTGGCCTTGAACTCACAAAGATCCGACCTGCCTCTGCCCCCCCACGCCCCACTGTAGGATTAAAGGCTGTGCGGACACCACCATTATTTCATGGGCTGCCAGTTTGTCCAGGAATAACCTTTTCGATCCTACTACTGGAATGACAAGCATAGATATATAGGTGTTTAAACATTACTAGTTGTTTTGGTAGGTTTCTTTGGTATAGGCACAGATGTTTGGATGGTATGTTAATTTCTTTTTTATATGTACGAATCGTTACTGTTTGCATGTAGGTTTGTGCACCCATGTCATGCAAGCTGTGGAGGTCAGAAGGAGTGCGCATTGGATTCTTCTGGAACTGGAGTTAAAGGGACGGTTCTCAGCCACCTGTGGGTGCTGGGGATCTAACCCGGGTCCTCTGCAATAGACAGTCGGCGCTCTTACCACTAAGCCACTCTCCAGCCCAGTTTTAATATGATTTTCAGGAATCAAACATGAAATGGTTTTTATCACATTGGATTTGGGAATAACAAGGAAATTGTAAAGAATTCTTTGAAACGTATTGAAGATCCCAATTTTCTAATTTTATTTATTATTCTTTAAGCATTTTGTGCATTACCCCACACTTCATAATCAAAATTATACAATTCCATTTCCTTGCCCCCTCCACCAGAGTTCATACCTTCTGTCATACACATCTTGCATCTTTTCTTCAGACTTTTTAAAGTTTTGATGCGGAAGTGTGCTTGTTTCTTGTACAAGAACGTTTACTGTTCTTACGGCGTTTTTTTTTTTTTTTACAGTTTTTAAATACTCCTATCCATCTCCAGGTTTTGGCTGGGTGGGAGCCCACAGTGCTGAGGGATCCTGAAAAGAGTGTGGATCTTGAGTTACAGGCATTTATGAGCTACTTGACTTTGGTGCTAGAAACCAAATTCTTTCCTCTGAAAGAGACAAAAAGGAGATCGTGGGATAAAGCTAGAAGCTGAGTGAAATAACTAGGAAAAGCTTTGGATAGTAAAGTGGGGGTCACGCAGCGATAAATAATTAAAATATAAATAAAATAGCTGAACAGAAAATATACAGTTTCTTCTTTTGAAAATAAAGTGTTTCTTAAATGATGTATTTTAGCTAACATATTTAATAGATTACTCTAAAACTCACTACTCGCCAACTGTTATTTATAGAGAGTAAAACTCTTACATGATTTGAGAAATAAAATTGTCTTATTAAGTGTGAAAAACTGAATTACCAAAAATCCCTTCTGCAGGCATGCGTGGCTACCACGCCTTAATCCTAGCCCCTCAGGAGCCAGCGAGGCAGGCGGATCTTTGTGAGTTCAAAAACCAACCCTGCTCACAGCGTGAGTTCCAGCAGGGGGGGCTTACAAGGAGACCCTGTCTCACAAAAAAAAAAAAAAAAAACAAAAAAAAGCGAAAAAAAAAAAAAAAAACCTTTTTTTTTTTGTTTTTTTTTTTTTTTTTTTTTTTTTTTTTTTTTGTTGTCTTTTCGAGACAGGGTCTCCCTGTAGCGCCCGCTGGCCTGGAACGCACCTCTGGAGGACCAGGCTGGCTTTCCTTGAACTCACAAAGATCCGCCTGGCCCTCCCTCCCCAGTGCTAGGAGTAAAGACGTGCGCAAAACATGAGTCCTTTTTTAAAAGATATCACATTAGGTCATTCCGTATTTAGTACTGGAGGGAAAGGAAAAAAAAACATTTCCCAGAATGAAGTAAAAATTGTTTTAATAAACTCACTTTGAATAAAATAATGCCAGATCAAACGATTCTAAAAATGTCTTCATGCAGAGGGTGGTCCTAAAACATTCACATAGTAAAAAGAATGTGAGGTTAACAAATTTGAGGCAAATGAATAATTTAGTGTTTCAGTGTTGTATATAATTACTTCTCTTTCATAGTCGAAGGGATATAAACAGCTCAATTGCACATTGGTCTTGTCAGGAGAGAATTTAGTACAAAAAATCCTTTATCCACAATTTTCCCTACAGCCTCTTGTTCCCAACATTCATATGCAAAATTTTTAAAATTATAGTAGGCCACTTTCATCCCCACATGCAAGAGTCTTTCCCTCAGGCAACTGCTCCTTTTCCCATCCCAAGTGACCTCCTTCCTGTTCTTCTCAGACATTGGATCCTATCTTCTTGTGGAGATCTGATGTCTCATTTGTCTTCTTACATAGTCCATCATCAAGATGAGCAAACTTTCTTTAAAGTTATTCATAAGAAGACATTTCTAGGGAGCTGGGCGGCCTGTTTCAGCTTTGGAGACCTGGCTGCTTCTTGCAACACGACTAGAGTTCAATATCCTTGCACCTAACCAATCCACAGTAACTCCAGCTGCCTTGATCTATCGTGCCTCTTCTCTTCATGGGCATTTGCATGACACAAGTTGCTCTTATGTACATCCATTCATGGAATACACTTAAAAACATTGAATACAATAATAAATAAAATATTTTTAAATTTATTATTTTACTGGTGTTTTGTTTGTATTTCATACATCATTTCTCAGCAGACTTTAGACAACTTCCTTTTCCTGCCCCCCCACCCTTCCCAGTTCTGCATTCTGCAATACATGTCTGCATCTTTTATCAGTATTTTTAAAGTTTTTTTCTGCAGAGGTTTATTGTTGCTGCAGAAGTTACTGTTTCAGTCAATTTTTGATCCAACCTTTTGTAATTTTCCCTTCCCTACAATTTGTATTGCTCCAAAGTATGCCTATATATAGGTCACATATATTACCAAAATTGTAAATGAAATAGTTTTTAAAAAGATATTTTTACTTCAATAAAATTGACAATATTCAAAAGTCTCTCCTTGGGGCTGGAGAGATGGTCTAGCGGTTAAGAGCGCCGACCGCTCTACAGCGGACCCGGGTTCAATCACCAGCACACACATTTGTGTATACAGAACATTCTGTAGCTCCAATTCCAGGAGAAACTCCAGTTAAAGGGGAATATGATGCCCTTTCTGACCCCCATAGGCACTTTATAACATGGGCGCATTTACACACAAGCAGGCAAAAAAAAAAAAAAAAAAAAAAAAAATAAAAGTAAGAAAATAGGAAAAATAAAACAAAATGTACTTACTCTATAACTGCAAATATCTGTTTCCTTCTGTTCTTTGATTTTTCCTCTGGACATGTAATGAACCAACCCTGTTCACTCAGTACAGACCAATGAAGGGATTCCGCTCCAGTTTAGCTTACTGAACTGGTGAGGTTGGAAGGGTTACATGTATATAAATGAGGATCTATTTACAAGAGAGTAGATAACTAAAAGGTCATCACCAAAAAGCCTAACTCATTATGGGTTACAGCTAAAATCAAAAGTCCCAGCATGCCCTGGCCTCTGCATAATTTTTCAAAAAAGATAGAATCTCTGTTCCAGAGCAATTGTTACTACTTATATTACCTTGAGGAAGATCGTCTTTGAAAATATATTTACATTTCAGGAGCTCTTGAAAACTTGAGTTGTTAGTTACTGAGTCTTATCAGTGTTGTTCACTTCCTGAGACATAAGGTGTTTCCCTCCAGTCTAGAAAGTTTTAATCTGGAGGAAATTGGTATATGACACTTTCTTTCCAACATTTTGCTTTCCAATTTGTTTTCCGTACACAATAATTAAGTTCACCTCTTTAATCCACAAATTGGGACCAAGAACTCTTCCCTTCTGCTCTCCTCTGCCATATAGTTCCAAAACCAAATGTTAAATCATGTCATAGCTTTCTATTTAATTGAAAATTCAATCCAGATGCATATTTAACCATAAATCCCTCACAATGTGGGTTTTTCTACCTTTTCTGTGTTATTAGAGTAATACCACCATTATCACTAGCTTGCTTGCATCTTACAAACATGTTTTGAAAATCATTCTAGTCTTCAAACCATCTGGTCCCTCTATGTTTTTTTTATTGTCTCTCCTCTTTAAATTCTATCCACATGACTTTATTTGCTTTATTGATTTATTTTTTTATTTTATGTGCATGGATTTACATGAAGTATGAAAATGTCCCCGTACATGCAAACCCCAGTGGCCAGGAAAGAGGGCTTGGAGCCACTGGAACTGGTTATTTGATATGTTTGTTAGCAGCCCTGCAGTTGCTACAAAATGAATCCTAGTCCTCTCTGCAAGAACAGGCCGTATCTAACCACTGAGCCCTCTCCCTTGCCCTTTCTCCATATAATCTAAGTGTATAGTCATTAATGGAATCCTTAATTCTCCAGGAAAGTTTTATTAGTTATTTTATATTAGCAAATAGTAACTCACCCACTTCTTTGCACTTGATATAACAATTTTAGGTAAGTATGCAAAACAGGAAATAGATGATTACTTTCCTAGATAAGTCATATTAAACAATACTTTGGTGAGTTTAAAAGAAATAAATTTATGTCACTACTCTGGCAGCATAAAATCATAAAAGCATAAAATCAAAGAGCCAGGACAAACGCTTGGGAAAGACTACAAAGTCCAGGCCTGCCTTTCATTTTTCAGCCCGTGATGGTGCTCAGTGTTATTTGGTTTACAAATAACAGTCTCAATCACTTCCTCCTTAACTTGACCTTCTTTGTGCATCTGTGTATGTTTCCCCCTCTTCAATATCACATAAGAGCACGCACTCATCAGACTTAAGGTGCACTGAAATTTGGAACACTTTTTCTAAACATCCTAATACTAGTTACGTATGCACATTAAATAATTTCCAAGATGCAAGTAGAATTTCAAAGCAGTCACTATTAAAACAACTTCAGGTGCTATTTTGTGACAATTTAATGGGAAACAGTAACCTTGAATTATGTTAGGATCATATTATTTATCAAGAATTAACCTCATAATTCATGGAAGCTAGAACAAAATTCAAACTATATGATTAACAGGTTTGCAGTTACTTTAATAATTATAAAAGTGGTTAAATAAATGAAGTGGTAATTGTTATGTCTAAAGACGTGTGTGTGTGTGTTGTGTGCCTGAGTGTGTGGTGCAATGGTTAGGCTTAACTGTCAACTTGACCAACTTTAGATTTCACCCAGAGAAAAGATCTGTAGCAAATCTTTGGGGGGCTATTCTTAATTATGTTATTAAAGGACAAGACCTGCCCAGTTGGTGACATTATTTTCTAAACAGGGGGTTCTGCACTAAATTAGGGTAGGGAATGTAAGGGCTGGAGATGGTTCAGCCCCTGAGGAAAATAAAAAACAAACAAACCAAATCCAACAACCATAAACTCTCTCCTTGAGCATGCACTTGTCAGTTGACTCGGTTCAACTATTAAATGTTTTATGTGATCAGAAAAACAAAAAACATTGGACGTTTGTTTGTTGGTACATGCCATTAATTGCAGCCTGAGGCAGGCCGAATGCAGGCAGATTTCTGTCAGATCAAGGCCATCTTGTCTACATGGTAAGTTCTAGGCCAAGCTGGAACTACAATGATGAGACACTGCTTAAAGACAAACCATACAGAAGAAAAAGTATAAATAAAATCAAAAGGCATTGTATATAAATCCCTTATACACACACACCACCCACACACACACACAGAGAACCCACACACAGAGACACACACCACACAGAGACACCACACACACACACAACACGCAAACGTTTTTCTATATTTCTTTCTTTTAAAATATTTTATTTTAATTTTGTGTGTTGTCTGGGTGTTTTGGCTTATGTATGTAAATGTATTGCATGTACACATAGTACCTGCATAAGCCAGAGGATGTCATGATATCTCCTGGAATTAGAGTTATGATTGGGTTAATATTAGAACCCATGAATGCTAGAATAGAACCCTAGTCCATCAGAAGAAGCAGCTACTTCTCTTAAGCACTGAGCCATCTTGCTAGCCATTTCTAAATAATAAATATATTTTCTTCCTTTTACTATTCACAAAGATNAAAAAAAAAAAAAAAAAAAAAGTATTGTTCAGGCTTCTTAAAGTTGAAATGTCAATTTGGAAAACTATACAAGAAACACTCCCAACTTTATCTGGAAGCCCAGACAATACTCACATTATTTCCAAGACTTAATAGGAAATAATATTCAAAAAGTATAGAATGAAATTAGTGGCTATTTGAGCTAATGTACAAACTGCATATGACGCTTTCTCAGTCGCAGAATGGCATTTCCCCCACTTTACAGCATAACTCCATTTAAATTCATTTTATAAATGTTCATGTATATATTTATGAAGCTTTTTCAATTTTGGGCTTCCTTACACCATTGTCAGTCTTTAACGAAAATTATCCCTCGCCCTAGTCTCTCTGGCCTCCTCTGTCCTCCAGTTGGTTTCACCTTTCCTGTGTCATCATTCCTTTTTCTCCCTTCATCCTAGCTGCTTTCCACCACCTTCCTGTGACACTCCTCATGGTACCTTGCTAGTTTTCTGCTTTCTATGGGTGCCCCACTTTAAACATACACGTCTGAGATCTCAAAGCTTTGTCCACATTTCATGAAAGAGAATATTCAATGTTTGTCTTTGTGTGTCTGAGTTACCTCAATGAGATTTATAGTTTTAGCTCCATCCATTTGTGAATTTCACAATTTCATTTTTCTTTACTGCTTTATCAATTAATCTGTTGATGGACTTCTAGGTTCCTTCCATTTTCTAGCTATTGTGAATAAAGCAGGAATGAATAGGAATGACCGAATATGTAGATACAGAATCCTTTGGGAATATGCCCAGGAGTAGAATAGCTGTTTCATATGGCAGATGAAGTTCTAGCATTTTGAGGAAGTCACACTGATATCCATACTGGTTGCACTAACCTGCCCTACTGAGAGTGAATAATTTTTTTCTTTCCCCATATCCAAGTCAACATTTGTTGCTATTAGTTTGTATTTTTGTTTTGGTTCTAGTTTTGTTTTATGTTCATCTTAGCCATTCTGAGTGAGATAAGATGAAATACCAATTTATTTTTAATTTGCATTTAAAAGAAATGTGCCATCATGCCTGGCTAATTTGCATTTCTTTGATAATTAAGGTTACTAAACATTTTTTTAATTCAGCCAATAGTATTTCTTCTATTGATAATTCTCTGTTTAGGCAAATTGTCAGTGGGATCCCATAGATACCCACCCCCCACAAATTACAGGATACACTTCCCTCCTGGTACCCTCCAGAATGTGATGGTAATACCCTATTGCTGGTAACACCTTATACCTCTGTCATAAGGCATGAAGAAATCAACCTGAAAAATTCATCCCTTCCAAATAACCAAAAAACTTTCATAGTCTAAAAGTTTCTATATGAACTACAACTAGCCAATGAGCAGAGAACAAGAGCCTGCAGAGCTCTTATCTCTGAATAAGACACATATTTTAAAATTCTTCCTCCCACAGCTCAAGAATCATTGTGAAGAGGGGGCAGAAAAACTGTAAGAGCAGGAAGAAGTACATGACCATAAGGAAACAGAGCTTTCCACAAAACTGGTTATTTACTCCTGCAAACTCAAAGCAATAGTGACAGTGTACACAAATCCCATGCAAGCTCATACCAGACAAAATTTCAGCATAGACATGGGGAAATGCATGAGAAAGGCCAACCCACCCCAAGGAACTTTTGGCAATTGATGGCTCCTGGGAGTTTGAGAGATAGTCTCTTACAAGAATAGTATTCTGCAGGTTAACCAAATACCAGTGGATGGACCCACACTACAGAACCTCTGAGGCCAAAAACCATCCTCTACATTACATATTACATAAGTAATAGAGAATATTAAGTTGGAGGGGACAATAAATATAAATGAAGATATAGTATTCTAGCTACCATCAAATTATATTCTTTGAAAATCACAAAAATTCAATTAAAAATTTTAAAAAGAATATTTAGAATAAAAGTCACCAGTTACATAGCTTTGTTCAACATGTTTCTAAACCAAATCTTGTGTGGCAAAGGTAGTGTCATCTGCACTGGAGTAGTAATTGTGATGTGATTATGTCTGCAGACAATCTGCAAATATAATCCAAACCAGTTGCCAACATGTTCCTCGTAGCATCCTATCACATCTACAGCACAAAAATATAAAATTATAGCTAGCTTTTGCAAACTCCTAAAATTATTAATAAATTGATAATTAATAAAATATCAGTCCAGCCATATAGATATTAATAATATCTTAGAACTCTTGGTAATAAAAATTATACTAAGCCTAATATAAATTAAGTAAATTTCTTATGATCACATCAATTGTAGAATTGCTCATTGAATTCCAGCATCAATTAAGCCAACTGAAGTTCAGTATGGAAGTCATGAAAGGCAAATCATTAATATGTATGTGAAAAGTGGCACACAGGAGAGGAATGAATTGTACATTTAACTTAGATCAACATAACTTTTAAAATGAATGGTATTTGAAATAATTTGTTCATTAAACACAATTTTATTGTATTTGCAGGTTTACATTTGGTTTTAAATGTTTATTGCTTAATGTATTATTGCCCTATTGTACTATGTACATTAAATGTTTCTGTTGCTTTTAATGATTTGTTTAAGACACAACAGATGAATTGATCATTTGTATGTTTTAAATTTTATTTATTTATTTATTATTTATTTATTTATTTATTTATTTATTTATTTATTTATTTATTTTGTGTGTGTCTGTGTGTCTGTGTATAAGACAGAGAGAGAGAGAGACAGGTTCATACCTGCTATAACATACATATATATTGTGGGCAGGGGACTTCTTTCAGAAGTCTGTTCTCTTCTAAATTCCAGGAAATCCAGGTATTGAACTCAGATTTTCAGGCTTGCACAACAAGCACTTTTACATTCTGCACCATCCTGTTGGCCCATGTTTGTATAATTTTTAAACACAAATATAACATTGAACTATATTTACTTGCACACTTTATTCAAGCATGAAATTTATAATGGGGATTATACTTGGAATAAGTATTATTAACAGCATTGTGAAATAACTAGCCTACCTGTCTTCTTTAAAATATGTGTGGGAATATTTTAAATTTTTATTTTTTAAAGTTTTATTTATTTATTTAATGTACTGTCTGCATGCAGGTCTGTGCACCCCTGTCGTGCAATGCCGCGGAGGTCAAGAGGGTATCAGATTCCCCTGGAACTGGAGTTCTCCTGGAATTGGAGTTACAGACGGTTCTCAGCCGCCATGTGGGTGCTGGGGATCAAACCTGGGTCCTCTGCAAGAGCGGCTGGCACTCTTAACCGCTAGGCCATCCCTCCAGCTCCCAATGTGAAACAATGAAATGCTACTTGTCCAAATAGGAATGCAGACACTATTCTTGTAAATATAATAATTACAGGGGCTGGAGAGATGGCCTAGCGGTTAAGGGCGCCGACTGCTCTTACAGAGGACCCGGGTTCGATCCCCAGAACCCACATGGCGGCCGAGAACCGTCCGAAACTCCAATTCCAGGAGAACTCCAGTTCCGGGGGAATCCGACACCCTCTTCTGACCTCTGGGGCATTGCACAACACGGGTGCACAAACCTGCATGCAGACAGTACATTCATACACATACAGAAATAAATAAAATTAAAAAAAGATGAGTAAATATAATAATTACAAAAGAAAAGAACGTGTGAGAGAATGTCAAAAGGCATGAGGCTCATTTCTCAGCGGCAGGTAATGGTAATTTACTGCCACTAAAATTTTTATAAAAATATTTTTATAAACATGATAAACTGTTATAATTAAAAGATAAATTAAGGCAACTGCATAATTAATATAGTTAAATAATGTCCTCTAACAGTCAAGAAAGCATCTGTGACTATAAATACGTAAAATCAGAATTAAATATCAAAACACTTTTTTCAATGATTTTGAATTGTCTTTAATTTGTTATTTTTGGGGTCTTTGATCTTTGCATAGCTATTTTCTGGGAAGACAAATGTAGCTAGCAATCTTGGGCGTCACCTCATGGGCCTAGTCACTTATTTAAACTAGATGAAGGCAGGTCATGAGATTGTTCCTTAGTTTATTGAGATAATTATCAGCTCCAAGTGGGTATCTGGGTATTATTAAGTAAAATATGCAAAATTACCTTGAAATAGTTCCAAAATTGTAGAAAAATAAAGGAGCGGTTTAATTTTCTGTTAAAAAATTATGTGTTTTTTTTGTTGTTGTTGTTTGTTTTTTTCTGGAAGATATGAGAACCAGCCCAAAGTCTGATGATGGAACTGAATGGGAGCAGGTTGAAGGTGTAACTCAGACATATGGCTAAAGAACTGGTCTTTTGGGAGTCTCAGGCTATTGTAGTGTCAGCTCATGCATACTAGAAATGTCGAAAGCATAAAATGATAATAAACCTTCATCTATCCGTTGGCAATTTCCATATGAGAAAAGATAGTTAAAGATCTTTCGAGCCTCAGATTCTGATAAAGCCATTCACTGGAATTTGTGGTAAATGTTGCAAGAAATGATATGACCTGAATTTTAAAGGTTACATATTTGAAATACATTGAAAATCCTTAGTCAGCTGAGGTTTTTTTTATTGTTATTAAACTTTTCCATAAGTCAGATATCATTTCTCAATTGAATCTAGAGTCTTCCATTTCCATGATCCCCATCCCCCCATACATGTCCTACATCTTTTTCTGAGTCTTTCCAGAGGGTTTCTTTTTTCAGTTCTTTTCTTGTTATTCTTGCCATCTTGTATTGTTAATATATATTAATATATATATTAATATACATTAACATTGATAATATATTATTAATATATATTAATATATTGTTATATATTAACAATATTATATATTATATATAATATATTATATATAATTATATACATAACAATATTAATATATTGTTTATATATATTAATATATATATATTAATATATATATTAACAATACAGTACAGGGGTATCAAGATAGGATGCATGCTTACTGGACTTCTCAACAAAGAAAGTATTGCTATAAAAGGTGAAAGCAGGCTTGGAGAGAGAGAGTGCAGATGGTAAAATATTTGTTGGGAAAACATAAGAACCTGAGTTTTGAGTCCTAGTATCCAAATAAAATCTTAGAGTGGAGATGTTTTGCTTTCCACCCTGTGATCTACTGGCGGGTGGTCAGCACTGTACTTGGAGCTCATTACCCAGTCAACCTCCCTTAGTGGGTGAGATCTAGATTCCACAAAAGACATGGTCTTAGAAAATAAGGTAGAGCTGGGTGTGGTGGAGCACACGTTTAATCCTAGCACTTGCGAGGCAGAGACAGGCAGATCTTTGTGAGTTCAAGGCCAGCCTGGTCTATGGAGTGAGTTCCAGGACACCTGGGACTACAGGGAGACCCTATCTCAAAAAGACAAAAAAAA
>VZQC01005063.1:2906901-3020065 GCA_009823505.1 Rhizomys pruinosus | reverse complement strand
AAAAAAAAAAAAAAAAAAAAAAAAAAAAAAAAGAGTTAACAAGTGGGGCCTTATTAAACTCAAAAGATTCTGTACAGTGAAAGAAACCATCAAAGAAGTGAAAACCCACAGAGTGGGAGGAAACATTCACCAGTGAAATATCTGACAGAGCATTAATATCCAGAATATATAAACTCATAAATCAAAGCAGCAAGAAAACAAATGACTCACCCAAAAGATGGAGAAAAAGGCTTAACAGACTTCACAAATTAAGAAGTAAAGATGGCTGAAAACACCTTAAAAAGTGTTCAATATCGCTAATAATTAAGGAAATGCAAATTAAAACCAATTTAAGGTTGACTCTTACTCCAGTAAGAGTGGCTATGATCAAGAAAACAAAGGATAACAAATGCTGGGGAGGTTGTTTTGAACACTCATCTACTACTGGTGGGAATGCAAAATCATACATCCCCTATGGAAAGCAATGTGGAAAACACTTAAAGACTCAAAATGACCCTACCACTTGACCCAATCACACCACCCCTGGGTATATACCCACAAGACTCATCCTATCGCAGAGACACATGAACATCTATTTTTATTGTAGCTCTCTTCAGAACAGCGAAGAACTGGAAGCAACCTAATGTCCTTCAACTGATGAGTAAATAAAGAGAATGTAGCACATCTACACAATGGAATTCTTTTCTAAATTTTTTATTTTTATTTTATTTATTTTTGTATGTGTATAAATGTACTTACTGTCTGCATGCATGTTTGTGCACCCGTGTCGTGCAATGCCGCGGAGGTCAGAAGAGGGTGTCGGATTCCCTTGGAACTGGAGTTCTCCTGGAATCGGAGTTTCAGACGGTTCTCAGCCGCCATGTGGGTACTGGGGATTGAACCCCGGTCCTCTGTAATAGCAAGTCGGCACTCTTAACTGCTAGACCATCTCTCCAGCCCCAACATAATGGGATTCTAAGCAGTGGTAAAGATAGATGACCTCATAGCCGGGCGTGGTGGCGCACGCCTTTAGTTCTAGCACTTGGGAGGCAGAGGCAGGCAGATCTTTGTGAGTTCAAGGCCAGCCTGGTGTACAGAGTGAGTTCCAGGACACCTGGGGCTATATATAGGGAGACCCTGTCTCAAAAACACCAAAAATAAATAAACAAACAAATAAATAAATAAATAAATAAATAAATAAATAAGTAAGTAAGTAAATAAATAATGATATCATGAACTTTGCAGGTAAATGGATGGAACTAGAAGTCATTATGCTAAGTGAAGTAACACAGTATCAGAAAAACAAAAGATGTATGGTGTTCCTCATTTATGGATCCTAGTAAAAAAATCTCTATTTGTAAGGCAAACTGAATAATTTCTGTTTTTTTCCTTTCTTTTCTAGTAACTATAATACCTTATGCTACTCATCAACTTGCTATTTAATGTAAGAATATAAAGTAATATTTTTGTTTAACTACATACAACCCTACTGTCAAAATTGAATCCCTAAACATATTTTGGAATTAACATGTAGTTTATTTTCAGAGGTCATAATTTTGGTATGTGTGTGGCATGCATGTTTTGAAGGGATACAAATTGGAAGGAACAATAACAACAACAAAAAGACTTGGTCAAAGTACTGACTGAAGTAGTAAGCTTCTGACCAAACAGTAAACTTCTGCATTGAAAATTAAAAAAAAAAAAAAAAGACTGAGAAAAAGATGAGAGACATATATGGCAAAATGCATGGGCTCTGATGGTTTGGGGGCAAAGAAGGAGGAATGGATCTAAATTTGACTAAGGAATGTGGTATGAAATGTAAAAAAATGTTCAATAAAAAACCCTGCATATATAAAAATGTATAGTTAAATTAGATCAACATTGAATTCATTGTTATCAGATAATTTATTGGAGATATAATCAATAATAAAATTTGGACTGAAGAGTAATGGCAATTGTTGGCATTCTCTGCAGTTCCACATCTAAGAATCTATTGAAAGTAATCATGATTGTAAACAGATATTTATATTCAAATGTATATGGGAAGATATATTATTAACTTTTCTGAAAATGCCTCCTATCTTACTTAGCCTTGTTCCCAAGGTTAATCTTATGTTCTGAGATCATGTAACACTACCTATTCAATCTGTCTTCTTACTGTGTATTCAGCTTATTTAAATCTAGGTAGCCTTTAGGAAAACAATCTAAAGAATCTTCTAGGCCTTAGGCTCCTCTTGTAATCAACTTTTAAAAGCTAAGCTAAACACATAGCTTTAATTTTACACTATGTTTCCTGTTTCTTCCTCATGTATCGTCCTAGAATAATAAATGTGCCTATGTGCCTGTATATGTTCTGACACAGAGCAGTGACTTGGAACCATCGCAGCATCTACCACAGTAAGGTTATTATTAATAACAATTATCTCAATACAATTTATGTAAACAAAAATCTGGGCAAACTATAATGCATCCATGAGGTAGAAAACAGTTTAGTTTTATGAATAGAATTACATGACCTGTCTGATCCTTGGACAAAGAAAAAAATAATGTGTAAGAAAATTTTAAAAGTGTAATTTTCTATTAAAAGAAAAGTAACGTCAATAAAAAGGAAGTTTTCAAATGTCTTCCTTTGCAAAGTTAAGTCATTTATTTGTGCTCATTCTTTTTTTATTATGTAGGCACTTAGAGCTATAAATTTCCCTCTTAGGAATGCTTTTAAAGTGTCCTAGAGGTATTTTTATGTTGCATTCTCCTTTTTGTTTAATTCCAGGAATATTTTTGTTTCTTTCTTAATTTCTCCTTTTACCCATTTGTTATTCAGGAGTGCATTGTTTAATCTCCATGAGTTCATGTAGTTACTAGGGCTTCTTCTGGTGTTGATATTAAGCTTTATTGCATTGTGATCTGATAGAAGGCATGGAATTATTTCAGGTTTTTTTTTTTTGTCTTTTAGAGACAGGGTCTCCCTGAAGCCCCAGCTGTCCTGGAATTTGCTGTGTAGATCAGGCTGGCCTTAACTCACAAAGATCTGCCTGCCTCTGCCTCCCAAGTGCTAGGATTAAAGGCATGCACCACCACACCTGGCTCAGGTTTTTTTTTTGTTGTTGTTGTTGTTGTTGAGGTTTGTTCTGTGCCCCAGTATGTGGTCAATTTTGGAGAAAGTTCC
Organism: Rhizomys pruinosus; assembly: GCA_009823505.1. Lineage (NCBI taxonomy): Eukaryota > Metazoa > Chordata > Mammalia > Rodentia > Spalacidae > Rhizomys > Rhizomys pruinosus. The sequence goes on along the minus strand of VZQC01005063.1, from coordinate 3,016,920 downwards.
AAGTGGTGCAGAATAAAATGTATATTCTTTGGTGTTTGGGTGGAAAATTTGGTAGATGTCTGTTAGGTTCATTTGGAGTAATGTATTGTTCAGTTCAGATGTCTCTCATTTAATTTTTGTCCAGTTTACCTGTCTAATGGATACAGTCGTGTATTGAAGTATTTTGGGAATAATCTGTGCCTTAAAGTCTTGTAGACTTGTGTTTATGAAACTCGGTACACCAGAGTTTGGTGTGTATATATCCATGATTGTGACATCTTCTTAATTTTTCCTTTGATAAGAATGAAGTGATCCTCTTTATCTCTTCTGGTTAATTTTTGTTTGAAGTCTATTTTGCCCAATATTAGAATAGCAACTCCTGCTTGCTTCTTGTCATTTGGTTGAAACTCGCTATGTAATTTGGGAATATAAAGTAATATTTCATTTTACCTGCCTGCAAGTTTACTGTTAAACTGCAACTAGCTAAATGTGTTTTGGAATTAACCTATAGTTTGTTTTCAGACTTTGTAAATCTAGTACATGTGTAGAGTGTAAATATGCATACTTTGGAGTAATATAAAATTAAAAGAAAGAAAAAAAAAGACTTGTTCAAAGAACAGATCAAAATAGTAAACTTCTGCGTCAAAAAAGATAACAAAGACTAAGAAAAAGATGCAAGACAGGACTTTGCATGTATGGCAGAATACATGAATTACAGTTGGAGGTGGGGGTCAGGGGGAAGGGGTCTAAATTTGACTAAGAAATATATGAAATGTACAAAAGCTCAATAAAAAATTAAGAAAAAAATTTAAAAAAGGAAACTGTGAACTGAGGGTTTACATCAGTTTTACACTCTTTGCTTAGAATTGCTTCATCCCTGGATTCTATGACTAACGCTGATTTTTTAAGGGAAGAGAAAATTCTATAGTAAAGATGTAGAGCAGTAAAACAAAAAATGAAATTTAACATTTTATTTTATGCATATGAATATATTGCCCACAAATATGTAAGTATACCCATGTAATGCTATGCCTGCGGACATCAGAAGATGGTTTGGGATTCCCTGGGACTAGAAATTTGGACAGTTCTTAGCTCCCATGTGGATGCTGGGAATCAAACCCAGTTGCTTTGCAAGAGCAGTCAGTGCTTTTAACAGCTGAACTATCTCTCAAGCCTTGCAAAATGGAATTTTAAAACTAAGAGTCAAAGTCACTTTCTGTTTTACTAATTTAAAGATATGAAACCCATACAACCCCTAGTCATGATGCTTGTTCTACTTAGTCTTCTGTACTTCATGTTACCAGCAAAGTACAGTTACAAAATAAAACCATAAGGAAATCACTTTAAGACATAGGACAGTGAATTGGAGCCATATAACACACAGCTGGAGCTATCTCCATCCAAGATCCCCTGCCATAATGTTTAGTTTGCTTTAGGAAAAGAGGATTTCCAGGCAGGGAAGTGTGAATCTACTGTCCTAAGTTTGTATTTAATGTTCATTCCTTTTGATATATAAGTTTTAATATCATTATGAAAATATTTTATTTTATGTAGATTATATTCCATGGTAATGTTTATATTATAATATATATATAATATATATATATAATATATATATCTCTAATAGCTTAAGAATTTGGATACTGGATTGCCGTTAGGACTTCGTGTCATTTAAGGACAATCTGCTTACAAAAGCTCCAGTGGCCAAGACACCTGCAGCTGCTTAGAGTAGACCCACTTCAATTACACCTGCAGAGTGGTTTCTATGTTCTCTAGCCTGCCAAAAATAAACTTAAAAATGTGCAGGTGCAGGCATGAAGACCCATTCCATTATGCTCTTTGATTCTAGCTTTCCAAGAGAAGGATCCCACATTAATAGAATCTGAACAATTTTGCAGCTCTAATGCACAACCCGTCCACGCAGAAGTAACATTTGTGATTCATGAGATACTAAATCTGTTCAATTGGTTTTCATGAGGGAAACTAATTAACCTTTTATCTTATTTCTAGTGCCATAATATAAGAATAAATGTATTTGAAATATTTGTGCCTATAGTCCTCTCATCACTCAAGTGAAAACTGTTGAGTATAACAAGAAATTCAAAGATAGTTTCCCAAAGAAATTAGTGCTACCATAAAATATAGTCCAAGCAATAGGCAGAATCCATAGATCCTGGATTACACATGATCCTTTCAATGTTATATTTTGAAAATTTAGAACTTGGTTATGGGATTTTGTTTTGTTTTGTTTTGTACATTTTTGTTGTTTTGTTTTTGAGACAGGCTCTACCCTGATGGCCTCATTATCTAGTAACTCATTATCTAGACCACACTGGCCTTGATCTTACTGAGATAGACCTGCCTCGGCCTTGAAGTGTCCCAGAAATCCAACCCAGGGCTCCTGTCCTTTCTAGTAGGCACCGAGCAACATCCCCAGATCCTGTAACTTTGTTTGAACTCCAATTCCAGGAGAACTCCAGTTCCAGGGGAATCCGAGACCCTCTTCTGACCTCCGCGGCATTGCACGACACGGGTGCACAGACCTGCATGCAGACAATACATTCATACACATACAAAAAAAAAATAATAATAATAAAGAAAATTGCAGCATAGTACAAAGTGTTCTTTTTTTCTATTACTATCTTAATTAAACATTAATTCTAATATGGTGTTTTGTTAATTTTTGCCATGATTCCAAGCCAATTACAAAGAAAATTAAATGAATACCCATCAGAATATTCCTATGCTTAATTTTCTACTACTTCAAATATGTATGAATTGTAGATTTTTTCCACTATCATTTTCTCTAAGACAAGACATTGGTTTATTGGGTCTTACATATCAATATAACAATTATGGCTTCAATCACAAGCCTTCTTCGTCTGAAGTTTTGAAGATCTTTTACTGGAATTAAAATAAAATATGAGTTCTTTACCATGGACTTAGAAGATAATCCCTAATTTAATTCACCTTACACGGTTTAATTTCATCTTATAAGATTTACTGTTTTGGGGCTGGGGAGATGGCTCAGCAGTTAAGAGCACCAACTGGTCTTGTATAGGACTCAGGTTCAATTCCCAGCACCCACAGGGTGGCCAAGAACCATCCTTAAGCAAGGCATGGTGGCGCATGCCTTTAATCCTAGCACTTGAGAGGCAGATGCAGGTGGATCCCTGTGAGTTCAAGGCCAGCCTGGTCTACAGAGTGGGTTCCAGGCCAGCTGGGGCTATAGGGAGACCCTGTCTCAAAAAAAAAAAAAAATTACTGTTTTGTTCTTTACACTTTTGTTCTTTTCCCAGGAACATTCTTAATATTTTAGAAAAAAAGGTTGACTCCTTCATGCATGTAATTGGCATGACTTATTTTTAAATTTATTTTTTATTTTTATTTTATTTGTGAGTCTATGGCCTGTGTGTATGTAAGTGCACCTGTGCCCACATAAGTTAGAAGAGGATGCTGAATGTTCTAGAACTGGAGTTATGAATAGCTGCTAGCCACTGTGTTGCTGCTGGGAACTAAATTCTGGTCCTCTGAAAGAATAACCAGTGCTCAAACCATGAGCCATTTCTTTAGCCCCATTTATTATTTTTAATATAAAAAACAGTATCATCTCAATTCTATACTATTATTTTCTTGATTTGCCTCTAAAATATCTTTTTGACAGACTAGCTTTCACTGTTCATAAATCCCTATGTAGATTTATTTCTTTTCTCTGGGCACTATCATGGTCTCCATTTAAAATATTTGTGGTAATCATAATTAATATATTTAATCTAGTCATTCATGTAATTATTCTGTATTTCCACCAAAGAAGGAAGAGCATTGTGCAAGGTGAGCTCTTTTGGTACTGTTGCTTTATTATCAACACTAATAGGTGAGTCACAATATGTGTTATATAAAACAATGAAATAATGCTCATTTGTCTTTTTTCAGAAATCCAGTGGACAATCTTTTCTACAGGTAATTGTGGTCCATTGTTACAAGTTAGTCAATTGCCAGATCACCAAAAGTTTATCACAAAACTTTCCTATTTTCTTTAACATAAGCTCACTTCTCTTAGTAAATTTAAAAGATTAGACTTTTGTGTTTGAAGCCCTCAGTAAAGCAGCTGTCAAAGAGGTCTTAGTTTCTAAAGTCAGATTTCACTGAATGTGGTGGTGCACACCTTGATTCCCAGCATCGCAAGCAGACAGATATCTGTGAAATCAAGACCAAAATGGTGTATATAGTGAGTTCCAGGCCAGCTAGGACTACAAGGAGATACTGTCTGAAAATAATTAATCAATTGATTAGTTCATCAATCAAATATAAAAATGTCAGATTTTGGTATCTAAGTGTTGATACATATGTAAGTGGATTCAGTCCAGAATTAATTTAATATAGGTACATATAAATTTTATTGACAAATGAGAGGAGACACAAGCATATGTCATTCATTAAATATAGATATTGAAGTGATAGGATAAGATTTCACAGTTAGAGATGAATAGTGATAGAAAACAAAATAAAACAAATACAGCTCTAGAGAGTGGTTTAGACACTTGCATTTGAGGAAGAGAGACAAAATGTGTTGTTTTAACCAGATGCAGCTACTCAATGATGTAGTTTGTTAAGACTGTTTCTCTACCATCAATAATCCTTTGAAATGTGTCTTTCTCTCTTTTTTTTTTTGACTTTTTATTTTTTTATTTATTTTTTTAATTGATGCTTTGTGTATTTCATACATCATTTTCCAATTCAGTTCAGGCGTATATCCCCTTCCCTTCACCCCGCCCCACCCCTACCCATCCCAGATCATGCATTCTGCCGTAACTTTTCTGTATCTTTCTGGTTTTTTTTGTTGTTGTTGTTGTTGTTGTTTCGTTTTCATTTTTTTAACAATAAGTGATAATTTGTGAGTACAAGCATCCTTCATGTCAAACCAATTTGCGAGCAGTTGTGCCCAAACCCATACCCATGGCTGATGCCACAAGCTTACATCCTCTAATGGTTAGGAGATGTTATAAACCACACGATGACCCTGTCATACTTAACAGAAGAAAATGTAATTCATGGATTAACATACCATCCAAACATCTGTGTCTATACCAATGTAACCTACCATAACAACTAGTAATGTTTAAAGACATATATATCCAATTGCGAGTGCTTCATTAATAGGACCAAAAGGCTATATATTATACTGTTTAAATACCTATATATCTAATTGCATGTGCTTCATTAGTAGGATTGAAAGGTTATGCCTGGACAAGCTGGCAGCCCATGAATGTTTTTCAAAACAACTAATGCTAGTTCCAGATAAATTTAGGTAAATTTCACCTAATAAATTTAGTACTAAAATTTCATTTCTTGAGTTTATTGGTCATTTGTTTTTGTTTCTGGTGTTTTGTGTTCCTGAACTATATTACTGTTTCTTTTACTGCCAGCACATACAATCTCTAGGATAGGACTGCATTGATTAACTATGATAAAGCTGAAATCATTTGACACATTATGTTCATAATGGGAAAGAAAGAATAGAGATTTACCTCTATCAACACACTATGACTGGAATGCACACAAGAAATCTTTTCTTTCTGGGTTCATTTGCCAACACTAACCATGCTAAGTTCCATCTATGAATAGCTTCATAGATCATTTTCAAGAAAAACACTTTCAGGAAAGAGCCAAGACACAAATTCAATATGCAAAAATCCAATAGCTTTCCTCCAGAGCTATAATGAATTGTAAAGAAAGAGGTTAGGAAAAATACCCCACTCGAAATACTTCAAAAATACCTAAGTAACACTAAAAATGAAATGAAAAAGTTTATTATTCTATTATACAAAAATTAAGACAATGAAGGAAAAAAATTGAAAGAGCAAGTAGGATATGGAAAAATCCATGCTCATGGATTGGCAGAATTAAATTGTGAAAATTGTTATATTACTGAAAGCAATAAGCACATTTAAATCACCATGAATAAACCAATAGTGTTCGGCACAGAACTAGAAAAGCACAATTGAAAACCATATATGGAATGATAAAAAGGCTTCATGAGCCAGGGAAATCCTAAATAAGAAGAGTAATGTTGCAGGTATCACAGAAACTGTGACAGAGGAAGGAATATAACTTTCCACCTTACACCTCTGATCTATCTCCCTAACCAAAACTGCTGAACATCCTAGCACAGTAGCACAGACCACTAAGCGCCCACTGGTGGTCACTTCCCTCCCCCAACCTGTCTCTCAGATCTGCCCCAGAAAAAACTTTGGTAAGACAGACCCTCCCCACCAGCCACCCCATTCAGTCCCTTTTCCAAACTCCACCCTGTTCTGACCTAGACTAGGCCCCCACAGACAAGGATTCTTTCCCAGGATCAACTCCCTTAGCTCCACTCCCCTACCACACTAGTAAAGTTGCTAAGCATGACCTCAGTTAATCCCAGCCCCCTTGAGTCTTCCTTGAGTCTTGATCTGCTGGTCAGTTCTCTCTACATAGGACTTGGAACAGAAAATAACTAAGCTATACTAAGAATACAAATATATCAAAACTTGATTAAACAAAAGCTGAACAGAAATACCTATTGTCGAATATCCAATAAAGAGAAGCCATATGCCCAAAATGCAGCACAAAAGCACAAATAACATGAAAATAACAAGAGAATATGTCCCCAATAAAATCCACCCCATCCAGAAGGGCACTAAAATGAAAACCATTCTGAAGAACAGCTGAACTCAGAACTTAAAAGAACAATTATCAATATGATCTATAGAAATTAAAGAAAACACAAGTCAATGAATTTATGATCCAAGCTAAGGAATATACAAATATGTGGCTTAGTGAAATATCACAAACAATTTATGACTTGAAAACTGAATTTACAAGAGACAGAAATAGTGAGGAAAACCCAAACAGGACTCTGTCTGAATTCGAAGAACCCAAGAAGCCAACTAGACAAACAGCAGAAAACCTCACAAGCAGTATAAATTAAACAGAAAACAGAATATCAAGATTGGATGACAAAGTTGAAGACCTGAAGTATTTAAGCAAAGATTATGTAAAATTAAAAAAAAAAACACAAGAATGGAATATGCAGGAAATGTGTGACAACATGAGAAAACCAAATCTAAGAATTATAGGCATGCAGGAAGGAGAAGAATCTCAGGCCAGTGGTGTTGAACAGATCTTCAACACGATTATAGAAGAAACCTCCCAAAATTAAGGAAATAATTACCTATAGAGAGTGAAGCAGCATGTGGAACAGAACACAAAGTAGACATGACCTAAACAGAAATTCACCACAGCATATTAGAGTGAAAACATTAAATATACAGAACAAAGAGAGGGTACTGAAAGCTGCTAATTAAAAATAACAAGTTGCATATAAATTAGAAATCCATTAGAATCACAGCTGACTTCTTAATGGAAACTATGAAAGGCAGAAGAGCCCTAAATGACCTTGGATGCCAAACATGAATATTCTATCCAGCAAAACTATGTATCAAACTTGAAGAACAGAAAAGTTTTCATGACATGAATAGGCTGAAAAATTGGTGTCTACCAAACCAGCCCTATAGAGAATACTCAAAACAATACAAAGGACTAAGGGCATGAATGAGCATATTCAAGAGGTTATAGAAAAAAATAATAAAAGGAGGGTATAATAATGGAAACTCAAAATAGATCCACAAACCTAAGGAAATTAAGTTTACAGCATCCAATACACACCTTTTAATATCATCAGTAAAACTCAATAGTCTCAACACCCCTGTCAAAAGACACAAACTAAGAATGGATTAAAAAAAAGAAAACCCATCTTTTTGTTGTCTTCAAGAAACTCATCTCACCTATAAAGGACACTATCTTAAGGTAAAAGGATGGAAAAAATATTCCAAGAAAGTGGCTCTAAAAATAATCAGGGGTTGGAATTCTAATATCTGAAAAAATATACATCAAATCAAAATTAGTCACTTCATTCTAATCAAAGGAAAAATTGACCAAGAAGCTATTATAATCATGAATATATATGCATCAAATATGGGTGCACCTAAATTTGTAAAAACAGTTATCCAGGACAAGAAAACACTTCTGACCTCCGAAGGCATTGCATGACACAAGTATGTGTATGCAAGCAATATACTGATACATCTAAATCAAATGTTTTAAAATAAAATATTTTTATTCGTGTTTATGTGTTTTATACATCATTTATCAGTCCAATTTCTCAGGCTAATTTAGACACACTCCCCTTTCCATGCCCTCCATCCCACCCCAGTTCATGAATTCTGCCATATATGTCTTTGCATCTTTTTCTCAGTCTTTTTAATTTTTTTCTCTGCAGAGGTTTATTGTTTGGAAAGAGATTAACTGTTTCCGTCAGTTCTTTTTTTATTTTCTTTTTTATTTTTACTTTTATTGATGCTTTGTGTATTTCATACATCATTTTCCAATTCAGTTCAGGCACACATCCCCTTCCCTTCCCCCCCACCCCACCCCTACCCATCGCGGATCGTGCATTCTGCCGTAAGTTTTCTGCATCTTTCTCTGCTTGTTTTGTTTTCATTTTTTAACAATAAGTGATAATTTGTGAGTACAAGCATCCTTAATGTAAAACCAATTTGCAAGCCGTTGTGCCCAAACCCACACAGCTCATGGGTCCCACCATCCAGCAGGGGGGGCTTGTAAGTTCAATCAAGTTGATCAAATGAGTGTCCAGTCTATATTGTTGTAGTTTCACCATTCACCCCAATCGCAGCCCTTACATTCTACCACGCCCCCTCTTCTGCAGATTGTTCCCTAGGCTTAGAAAAGGGGCACAGGTGGATGAGAAGCAAAGCAGTCTACTTTCTCTGGAGCTGTTGTCTTGGTCTCTAGTCAATTCTGGCTGTTTTCTTTCATGGGCTGCCAGCTTTCTTTTTGTCATTGTTGTTCCCTCACATTTGTATTGCTCCAAAATATGCATATACATATATATATATATATATATATATATATATATATATATATATACACATATGTCACATATATACCAAAATTATGACCTTTGAAAATAAACTGTATGCTAATTCCAAAATATGTTTAGTTTACATTTTCCATTTAATTTTATATTACTCTAAAATATGAATACATATCCTCCATACATATACCACAATTACAAATCTGAAACTAAGTGGTCAGTTAATTCTAGAGCCCATTATGAAATTCACATTATAACAGCATAGTTCCTTTCAGATAAGAAGAAATATAACATTAACTTTTCTCGGCTTGCCTTTCAACTCTGAATTTCGTGCTAGCATCCACAAATGAGGGATACCATTCGTTGTTTGTTTTTCTGGGACTGTGTTACTTCACTTTGCATAATAGCTTCTAGTTCCATCCATTTACCTGCAAATTCATGATGTCCTATTTACTTACTGCTGCATAGAATTCCATTGTGTAGATGTACCACATTTACTTTGTCCACCATCAGTTGAGGGACTCTTGGGTTGAGTCACACTCTTTGTTATTGTTAAGAGAGTTGCAATAAAAAGATGTGCATGTATCTCTGTGATAGGTTGAGTCTTGTACCCAGGAGTGGCATGACTGGGTCAGGTGGTAGGCTCATTTTCAGTTTCTTGAGAGTTCTCCACACTCCTTTCCATAGGGGGTTACAGGAGTTTGCATTCCCACCAGCAATGGATAAGTGTTCCCTTTTCCCTATAACCTCTCCAGCATTTGGTATCCTTTGTTTTCTTGATCATAGCTAGTCTTACTGCTGTAAGATGAAATCTTAAGGTGATTTTAATTTGCATTTCCTTAATTATTAGTGATGTTGAACACTTTTTAAGATGTTTCTCTGCCATCTTTGCTTACTCATTAGTGAAGTCTCTGTTCAGCTATTTATTCCATCTTTTGAGTGGGTCATTTGTTTTCTTCCTCCTTTGTTTTTTGAGTAGTTTATACACTTTGGCTGTTAGTGCTTTATCAGATGGTGATATCACTGGTGAAGGTTTCCTCCCACTTTGTGGGTTTTCTCTTCACTTCATTGATTGTTTCTTTACTGTACAGAAGTGGTTGGGTTTAATAATGTCCCATTTTTCAATTGTTGACCTTATTGTTTATGAAGCTGCTGTCTGATTTAGAAAGTCTTTTCCTATGCCTATGTCTTGTAGGTTACTAGCAACGTTTTCTTCTATCATTTTCAGAGTTTTGGGTTTCACCCAATAAATATTGGAAGAAGTGTTCAACATTCCAAGGAAATGCACAGGAAAACTACATTTGAAACACTGTCTCACTCCATTCAGAAATGTTAAATTTGATAATGTCATGGAGTTAAATAATAATTTTTTACCTCAAGAATCTGATTGAAAATAATAATAAAATTACAGTCCATCTAAGCAAGGATTAGGATGGCTATAGTTTATTATATTATATCCTCTACTTCTGTGTGTTTGAAATATTCTGTGGTTAAGTGAAATATCAATTGAGATAATTTTAAGTGTTTGATTTAGTCATGGAGGTGCTGACAGAGAGAGATAGAGAGAGAGAGAGCTAGAGATAGATAGAGATGCGGCGGCAAGTAACATTCTCAAGCCTATAATTTTGAAGATAAGCCCAATGTTTGTTTCTTTGTGTATCGTGTATTTGTATTTTATATTATTTGGACTTTGAAGACAGGGTCTTCCCATTGTCCCATCTGCCTGGAAGTTGTTATGTAATCCAACTCACAGCAATCCTCTGCCTCTGCCTCCAGCATACTGGACCCTACACCACCACAGCAATAATTTTAAAATATTGTTATGAAGTAGCTATGTAACCATATTTGATATTTAATGGGATGCTCTATAAAAGTTTTTTGGGGGGTCAAGAAAGGTTCTTCCTGTAGCCCCAGCTGTCCTGGAACTCACTCTGTACACCAGACTGGCCTTGAACTCACAAAGATCCACCTGCCTCTGCCTCATAAGTGCTAGGATTAAAGGAATGTGCCACCATGACCAGTAAAAGTTTTATAACTTCAAGTTTGTCATATATTTGTAAATAGTGCATTTTAAATATTTAATATATATATATATACATACATATATATGTAACTCAGCCTCAGTCATGTATGTTACATGCAGAGTTACTCCTGACAATTACATAAGGATGTAGGGAGAATTTGTATGTTATTTTATTCTGTTTTGATTACATATTCTATATAAACCAAGTTGATTCTCATTATTTTTATCATTATTTGACTGTATTTTTTTGTTTTGGAATGAATGGTTCTTCTGAAACTCAGAATCAGTGTTCATAAGCTTTGTGTGAGTCAATTTTGGTAGAAGTTTATCACAACAAAGAATACTGGGAAGTAAGATGAGTCACAGATCAATACAGCAATTACAGAAATGTAAAGTGAATTTTCACTGTTTTGGTCCATTTAATTTTATATTGCTCCAAAATATACATCTATAGACTCCACACATTTTATCAGGTTTACAAAGTCTAAAAATAAACTATAGGTTAATTCCAAAACACATTTAGGTATTCAGAGTTTAGCAGTAAGGTTGCATGCAGGTAAAAAGAAAACATTTAATATTACATTCCTAAATTACATAGCATGTTGATGTATATTTTGATGTACTTTTTTTAAAAAAGAGCTTTATTCTTTCTCAAAAATCTTAGGACTGAGGAAAATAGAGACATAAACTTCCAGCTACATCTAAAGTAATATCACTCAATCTGGTATTACTTTACTAACAAATTACCCACCTTGACTTACATATAGGGATTTGATGCTAGGATCCACAAATGAGGGTTACCATGTGTCACTTCTTTTTCTGAGACTATGTTATTTTACTAGAATAATAGCCCTAGTTCCATCCATTTACGTTTAAATGTCTTTTTTTTTTTTTTTTACTTTTAAATTTCATAAATTTCATCTTTCTTTAACTCTGCATAGAATTCTGCTTGATCCAGTCGTACTACTGCCAGGTATGTACCCAAAGGATTCTAAGTATTGCAGAGGTATGTACACAACCATGTTTATTGGAGTTCTTTTCACAATAACAAAGAGCTGGAGGTAACCCATGTGTCCCTCAAGTGATCATTGAATCATGAAAATGTGGTACACTTACACAGAAAAATTAATTTTTAAATAGATAAAAATATTATCAGTTACTCAGCTAGAAAATGCAAATAAACGTACCCCAAGGGATTCCAAGAAGATTAATAAAAGTATTAAACGATTGTGAAATGAGCTCTTTGAAGATGGTATGGAAGATATGCAGTGATTAGTTTGTAAAGTTAAAAACAAAAAAGAAGCCGGGCGTGGTGGCGCACGCCTTTAATCCTAGCACTTGGGAGGCAGAGGCAGGCGGATCTTTGTGAGTTCAAGGCCAGCCTGGTCTACAGAGCAAATTCCATTACAGCTGGGGCTACAGGGAAACCCCAATTAAAAAAAAAAAAAAAAAAAAAAAAAAAAAAAGCCATAACACTTTACACACATACAGAGAAATTACTCACATGGAAGAATGCCAATGAAAACAACAGTCCAGCAAGCAGAAAAAATGTATAGAGAAGGATTCTAAGTGGATATGAGTTTAGAAAAAGAACAGTGACAGTACACGGTTTCATGTGTTAAGTTAAATTTGGAGAAGGACAAAGTGATGAAACCCACTGGTTTGTGGCCAAGAATTTGGATGTCTCAAGTGTTCCTTTATACTGCAACATTCTCTTGATTCTGTTCATATTTGGGAAGGAGATTTTCAAAATATAAATATACAAAAAATGTTTTGTCAAAGCATCACCTAATTTGAAAATTCTGATTCTGTGCAACTTCTTAATAATATTATCTCAAATATGTCCCCATTAGTCCATAGTTAAGGTCTTTGATTTCAAATTACACTTGTAGTTACTTTAGTGTTTGGAAAATTACTGTGCAACATGTCTTATATGTTTATTGGATTGGGGATGAATACAAATGTTAATCCATTCCTATATCATTCCTCAAATCCCTCATAAAAATGTGTTAGAACTTTTATTTTATTTTATTTTATTTTACTTATTCTCCTGAAATTTTACTGTTTTCTAATTTCATTGAATCTTGGTTGATTCTCATGTAAAAGGAGCAAGCATTCAGCCAGTAGATGGAGTCCTGAGTTTTTCCTCCAGAATAAAACACAGATTTTCATCACAAAATCATAGAAATATAACTGGGCTTTCCCCTACCACTTAAAAAAACACATGGGAAAATTGTACACTCTAGAATTAACCTACTACCTATTTTCAGACTTTATAATTTTGATACAATGGTGGAGGGTATTTTTGCATATTTTAGAGCAATATAAAATTAAAAGGGAAAAATGCAGATCCCAAAATATGATTAGGAAATAAAATATAGTTTATTTTAAGAGGACATGATTTTAGTACATGTGTGACATACATAAATGCATATGCTGAAACAATACAGATTGGAGGGAACAACAACAACAAAAGAACTGGGACAGGGAACTGACTGAAGCAGTAGAGTTCTTCCCGCCAAAAAATAATCTGCTTTGAAAAACTTTGAAAAGACTCAGAAGGAGGAGAAACAGGACATGTATGGCAGACTGCATGAACTTGGAAGGGGCAGGGGTCATGGAGAGGGAAATGAGTCTGGATTGAACTGGGAAGTGATGTACGAAATGCATAAAACTTCAATAAAAGATTAAACATATATAAAATAAAATTAAAAATTAAAAATGCACATATGTTCACATTTTAAGTTAATCATTATAACTTTATTCTACCTTAAATTTAATGAAAGGACATAATATTAGCACACTCATCTTACTTTCAGGGTCACTCCTTACTCATGATAACTACAAAGTCCAAATTATCCTTTCTTTAAATAACATTGGACAGAAAGATTTTGGCAAAAACTACAAGTGTATAAATAGTGTTCTTACATACTATGCCTTCCCTGTAACACCTACTCTAAATGTTGACTCAAAATCACCACGTAGAAAAAAAAATACTGTATTGTTTAATCTGAAAAAATAACTATCTAATTGGTCTTTGAGAAAATAAAATAAAGATGTACCACATGAGTTCTCATTGTTGTGAATCTATGGTGGCAGCTAATGAATTACCTTTAGCTGAATGTGTGTAAAATCATTAATAACACATTATTAGGATGATTCCCCATCCCCCATCTCTCTCTTCATATACATGCATGCATTATATCTATGTACATGCTATGTCTATATAAATGTCAGTATCTCTTAAACTCTATGTTTATAAAAATAATAGAAGTATTTGTATAGCACAAAACAATCAGGTATGTATGCATATTAAAACATTTGTATATACACATTGTAGAAAAAAATGTGAAAACATTCAAAATCTGAATAAATTGAGCAAAAACAGACACCAAATAAAAACATATGGTAATTTAAAACAATACTTAAAATAAATCTTAACAGTTGTATAAAGAATGCATTTCTGGATGTGAGGTGTCTAAGATAACAGCACTTTGCCCACAAGCTTGAGGACCTAATTTTAATCCCTGGGACCTATATGACAGAAGGAGAAAACAGACTCCTGAAAATTGTTCTCTGATATATATCAGCATGTCAGTTTCACCTATACACAGACACACACACACACACACACACACACACACACACACACACACCATAAAAATTTAAAAAAAATGTGAGAATGGAGACATGGCTCCCCAGTTAAGCATAATTGCTACTCTTGAAAAGGACCCAAGTTCAGTACCTAGTACCCATAGGATGACTCACAACCTTCTGTAACTCCTGTTCAGGGAATTTGATGCCTTCTTCAGGCCTTCAAGGCATTGAACAAAAACACTGTACTTGCATACATGTAGAAAAAATGTAATGAATAATTATAATAATTGATAATAATAAAATAAAAAAGAATACATTGTCATATATTGTTTGTTTTAAATTTTGGGGTTAGTTAAATCAGATATTTGATTTATCATTTAGTTCACAGTACTCTTGCCCTCACCCTCTCTAAATTTTTTCTGCTACTGAAATATAGAGAGAAATAAGAAGTTTAAAAGTTCATTCTTTAGCTATCACCTTTCATAATACTTAGACTTGCACTAGCTAACTCTTTCATTAACTGCTTTCATTTGAAAATAATATTACAATTAAATATTTTAGAAGAATATGAGATATCTCTATTATGACTTTTTATTCTAAGGAAATCTTCAAAGACAATGAGAATCTCAATGGTATAAGATTCAATAATTCTAAATAATGGAGTCAAAATGAGAATTTCAGACTACCAAAAAGAAGCTAGTGAAAAATATGATTTTGCAGTAATACATTTTCACATACACTCTCTTTTTTTAATATTTATTTATTCATTTATTTATTTATTTTTGTATGTGTATGAATGCACTGTCTGCATGTAAGTTTGTGCACCTGTGTGGTGCAATGCCGCGGAGGTCAGAAGAGGGTCTCAGATTCCCCTGGAGCTGGAGTTACAGACGGTTCTTAGCTGCCATGTGGGTGCTGGGGATCGAACCCGGGTCCTCTGCAAGAGCAGTCGGTGCTCTTAACCGCTAGGCTATCTCTCCAGCCCCACATACACTCTCAAATCTATGTCTATATAACCTTTTAAGAGTTTGAGCCTTGTGTGGAAATTGGGGGTGTTTGAAAGAATTTATAATAACAATCATGAAGAGTGGGTGATCTTGTGATTCACTCGCATACTGACCCAACTACTTATTCACTTCTTTGTGCAGAGTCCCTTTTTTACTTCTTTGCTAAGGAATGAAAACTATTAAAATAGTTAAAAAAAATAAAATAGAAGATCTGCCATAATCCCTGAGGATTAACACAAGGGTGGTGTTAATGCTGCTGGTATTTTCATTAATAAATGAGGATCAATAACTGATTTCACGGTTGGAGAAAAGTGTCCTACATATTGGAATAAATAAAACAAGCACTTTTGTGGAGTTGGATCCATTTTTCTATATAAGAAAGGATTTCATGTTATATCAGAAATCCTATGCTTATTTTACTTGCTTACAAAATCCATCAACATACAAGGACACAATAGTGTGTCATTAAAAGAGTTAAAAATTGAATTATGGGAAATAAATTATAAAATTTTCATGTTTTTCAAATTAGCACTCATATACATCACAAAATTTGCCATACCGTTAACGAGTTACTAACATATAATTACTCTATATATTGATGTCATTCAGCCAACAATTGCATTTTAAACATTTGTTGTGCACTAAGAGTTAGTAACAACATATTCCTGGCATGTAGAATTCACTTTGAGTTTACATTGTAATCTACAAGTTATTCTCTAACCCATTTTCTATAAAAAGGAAGTATACAGAGTCAAAGGCAGCTGTTAGGAAGCAAGATTTCTAAAAAGCTAAAGATTATCTCACATGTATGCACATACTCTTTACCTCAAATATTAGTAACTACCAATAATTTCTTAAGAACATCAAATGAGAACAGTAGAGATGGCTAAGTGCTTAAGAGCACCAGCAACTCTTGCTGAAGACCCACATTGAAATACTAGTACAGACATGGTGGCTTACAAACAACTGTAACTCCAATTCCAGAGGATCTGTCAACCTCTTCTTTCATCCTCTAGCCTCCGCAGGCATTATTTCATGCATATGATGCACTTACATGCAAAAAATATAAGTAAATAAATAGATAAATAGATAAATAAATAAATAAATAAATAAATAAATAAATATCAAAACAACCTTCTTAGTAGAGGTCAGGGAGTAGGAGACAAGTAAAAGAATAAACAAAACTGATTATTCTCTCCAACCATTTGTTAGTTGCTATTCACAGAAAATTCAGCAATTAGTATTAATGAGTTGCTAGTAAAATATATTAACATGAAATTACAGCAGCTTATCTAAGAATATAGATGAAAGTAGGTTCATGTGAAAATTAGAAGAACCTGTATAAAATAAGAGCAGGTATTATTAAATTGGAAATAGAATAATACTTAAGGAAAAAGAAGTTTTGAATAAGTAACATAATAATACATAATTAATTTTTGTAATATTAAAATGTTTTCATTCAAAATGTAGAAATGTGGCAAAAGATGGATCAGTGTCATTCTGAAACCCTTTCTAAGAGACTCACATAAGTTTCATTTAATTATGTATGTGAATGCAATTTTCTATTAAATATCAAATGATTAAATAGCAGATTCTATATCAAAAATATGGTTTTTCTTTGGATTACCTCAGGTCCTGATACATGTCTCAATGTGAAGAGGTACTTAGATTCCAGCCTAATGATCTACTTCAGTTCTTGTACCACTCCTACAAGTTGTCCTACAATCTCCACACATATGAAGTGACACCTCCAATGCACACACACACACATACACACACACACACTAACAAATTAAATACACAAAAAGAATAACATAACCTTAGAGATTGTTGATTTATTGCCTTATTGCCAGTTTTCCCTGGAGTCTTATTTCACCATTATTTTTTATTATAAACTGGTAGTATCCTAAAGACTTTCTGAATCGTGTTTGCTCTTCTGCTGGTTTACTTGTAAATGAGTAAATAAAAAATAGAGATGTGTATATTGTACATTTTATAAGTCTACTGTTAGCTTCCTGAAAATTATATTCACATGTAAGTTGTAAATAATAGGTTATATTCAAGACATTAATACCAGCCCTGTATACCAAAATATTTAGTTTTCTTTACATTGCTAGAACTTCAAAGACCCCTTTACATTGCCTTGATGGTAGGCTTAATGATTACAGTCTTACTAGCCTTGTCACTATGAAGACTCATACAAGCCATACCTAGAAAATTTGTTAACTAAGTTGTAAATCTTCTATTTTAAGATGTCCTTCATTCACGTAGCTTTAATTATATAACATTTAAAAAGAAGAAGGTTTTAAATTTATTTGATTATAATACCCAGAGACTATGCTTTTTAATTTGTGTGTGTTTATGTTATAATGTAGCTAGAATTTTTTTCTAGGTTAATTTCATATCATGTTTAGGGTTTTATATTTTGATAAAGGGATTGTATGCAAGTAAAGAGCCACTTGGGAGGCAGAGGTAGGTGCATTTCTGTGAGTTCAAGGCCAGTGTGGTCTACAGAGTGAGTTCCAGGACAGCTGGGGCTATAGGGAGACCCTTTCTCAAAAAGAAAAAGAAAAAAAAGAAACAATGTTACTTTACTTTTCTACATGACATAGCAAGTTGATGAGTAATGTCAGGTATTATATTTAATAAAAAATACAAAGAAATAAACAGGAATTGTTCAGTTTGCATAGTAAAGAGAGAATTGGTGCTAGCATCCAAAAATGAGAGACACCATATGTTGTTTGTATTTCTGGGACTGTGTTTCTTCACCTCACATAATAGCTACTAGTTCCATCCATTTACCTGCAAATTCATGATATCCTCTTTACTCACTGCTGCATAGAATTCCATTGTGTAGATGTACCACATTTTCTTTATCCACCATTAGTTGAGGGACACTTGGGTTGAGTCACATTCTTTGTTATTGTTAAGAGAGTTGCAATAAACTTAGATGTGCATGTATCTCTGTGATAGGTTGAGTCTTGTAGGTATATATCCAGGAGTGGCATGACCGGGTCAGGTGGTAGGCTCATTTTCTCTTTCTTAAGAGTTCTCCACACTGCTTTCCATAGGGGTTGCGAGAGTTTGCATTCCCACCAGCAGTGGATGAGTGTTCCCATTTCCCCACAACCATTCCAGCATTTGGTATCCTTTGTTTTCTTGATCATAGCTAGTCTTACTGCTGTAAGATGAAATCTTAAGGTGGTTTTAATTTGCATTTCCTTAATTATTAGTGATGTCGAACACTTTTTAAGATGTTTCTCTGCCATCTTTACTTACTCATTAGTGAAAACTCTGTTCAGCTATTTATTCCATCTTTTGAGTGGGTCATTTGTTTTCTTCCTCCTTTGTTTTTTGAGGAGTTTACTCAGGCTATTAATGCTGTATCAAATGTATCACTAGTGAAGGTTTCCTCCTAGTCTGGGTTTTCTCTTCACTTCTTTGTTTCTTTTGCTGTACAGAAGCTCTTCAGTTTAATAAATTGCCGTTTGTCAGTTGTTGACATTATTTTTTCTGCAGCTGCTGTCTGATTTAGAAAGTCTTTTCCTATGCCTATATATTGTAGGTTACTACCAACATTTTCTTCTATCATTTTCAGAGTTTCAAGTCTTACATTGAGGTCTTTGATGCATTTGGAGTTGATTTTTGTACATGGTGAGAGGTGGGGGGTTAGTTTTATTCTTCTACAGTGGTGATCCAGTTATGCCAACACCATTTGCTGAAGATGCTGTCTTTCCTCCATTGAGTCTTCTTGGCCCCTATGTCGAATATGAGATAGCTGAAATTAGATGTGCTCAGCTTCAGATCCTGAGTTTTGTTCCATTGATCTATAGATATGTTTTTGTGCCAATACCAAACTGATTTATGACTATAGCATTATAATATAGTTTGAAGTCTGGTATGGTAATACCACCTATATTTCTCGTTTTGTTCAGGGTTGCTTTGGCTATCCCGGGTTTTTGTTTCTGCATATGAACTTTTAGATTTTTTTCTAGGTCTGTGAAGAAGCTCATGGATATTCTAATTGGGATTGCATTGAATCTGTATATTACTTTGGACAGAATGGTCATTTTTACTATATTGATTCTTCCAAATCCATGAGCATGGGAGATTTTTCCATCTTCTACTCTCTTTCTCAATCTCCTTCTTGAGGGATTTAAAATTTTCATTGTAGAGATTTTTACTGTCTGTGGTTAGGTTTGCGCCTAGATATTTTACTTTTTGGAGGCTATTGTTCATGGGAAATTCTTCTTGTATTCCTTCTCCAATTGCTTGTTATAGGCATAAAGAAAGGCTACCAATTTTTCTAGGTTAATTTTGTATTCCACTTTACTGAACCTGTTGATGGTGTCTAGTGATTTTTGACGGAGTCTTTGGTGTCCCTTATGTAAACTGCCATGTCATCTGCAAAAAGGGGTAGGTTGACTTCCTCTTTTCCAATTAGTACTCTTCTAATTTCCTTTTCTTGTCTTAGTGCTCTCACAAGCATTTTAAGTGCTATATTGAGAAAAGGAATTGGGATAGGGGACAGCCTTGCCAGGTTCCTGACTTTAAAGGGGATACTTCTAGTTTTTCCCCATTTAGGATAATGCTGGTTGTGGGTTTATTATATAGGGCTTCAATTATGCTGAGGAATGTTCCTTCCAGTCAAATTCCCTCCAGGACTTTAAAGATGAAGTCATGCTGAATTTTTTCAAAGGTCTTTTCTGCATGGATTGAGATTACCTTGTGGTTTTTGTCTTTCAGTCCATTTATGTGCCTTATTATGCTTATTGATTTACATATATTGAACCACCCTGCACCTCTGGTATGAATCCAGATTTGTCATGGTGAATGATTTTTTCTTTTTGGTATGTAAGTGGTTTGCAAGTATTTTGTTGAGAATTTTGCATCTATGTTCATTAATGAAATGGATCTATAGTTTTCTTTTTTGGCTGTATCTTTGCCTGGTTTTAGAATGATACTGGCTTCATAGAACAAATTTGGGATATTTCCTTCTGTTTCTATCCTCTTGAATAACTGTAGTAGTAGTGGCTGTAGATCTTTAAATGCCTTATAGAATTCTGCCATGAATCCATGAATCCATTCGGAACTGGGCTTTTTTTTTTTTTTTTTTTTTTTTTTTTTTATAGAAGGTCTTGTTGTCACAGTTTCAATTTCCTCCTTTATTATTGGTCTATTTAAGCTGTCTATCTCTTTCTGGTTAAGTCTTGGTGGATCCCATGATCAGGTATTCATCCATTTCTCTTAGGTTTTCTAATTTAGTAGAGTACAGATAGTTGAAGTATTCCCATGTGATTGTCTGAATCTTTTCACTATCTGTTGTGATATTTCCCTTTCAGCTCAAATATTCTTGATTTGGAGTTGTTTTTTCCTTCTTTTGGTCAACTGGGCTAAAGATCTATATATTTTGTTTATCTTTTCAAAGAACTAGATCTTGGATTCTTTGAATTTTTTGTATGGCTTCCTTTTTGTCTATTTCATTGTTTTCTGCTCTGATTTTTTGTTATTTCTCCCTGTCTTCCAGGTTTAGGATTCATTTGTTGCTGCCTTTCAAGTTTGTTTGTTTGTTTGTTTTAGTTGTAGTGTTAAGTCATTTATTTGTGCTTTCTGCTTTCTTAATGTAGTCACTCAGGGCTATGAGTTTCCCTCTCAGGGCTGCTTTTAAGGTGTCCCATAGGTTTTTCTGTTATATCGTCCCTTTCATTTAGTGCCAGGAATGCTTTTCTTTATTTATTTCTCCTTTGACGTATTCCTTATTTAGTTGTGTGTTGTTTAGTCTTCATGTGTTCTTATAGCTAGTAAGGCTCCTTCTAGTGTTGATTGTAAACCTTCTTGCACTGTGGTCTAATAATATGTATGGATTTTTTGCAATGTTTCTGTATTTGTTGAGGTTTGCTCTTTGTTCAAATATATGGTTGATTTTAGAGAATGTTCCATGAGGTGCTGAGTAGAAAATATATACTTTGGTGTTTGGCTGGAATATTCAGTAGATATCTGAGGTCTATTTGGTGCATTGTATTGTTCAGTTCAGATGTGTCTCTGTTTATTATTTGTCCAGTTGGCCTGTCCAATGGGCTAAGTGGGGTATAGAAGTATCACTCTATTAGTGTTCTGGGATTGATCTGAGCCTTGAAGTCCTGAAGGATTGTGATTATGAAGTTTGATGCACCAGTATCTGGGGCATATATATTTATGATTGTGAGATCTTCATGGTTGATTGATCCTTTGATAAGGTTGTAGTGACCGTCTTCCTCTCTTCTGGTTAGTTTTACTTTGAAATCTATTTTGTCTTATATTAAAATAGCAACTTCTGCTTTCTTTTTGGTACCATTTTCTTGGAATACGTTTTTCCATCCTTTCACCTTAAGATGGTGCCTGTCCTTGAAGATGAGGTATGTTTCTTGTACACAGCAGAAAGTTGAATTCTGCTTTTTTTTTTTTTTTTTTTTTTTTTTTTTGGTCTTTTTGAGACAGGGTTTCCCTGTAGCTCTGGCTGTCCTGGAACTCACTCTGCAGACCAGGTTGGCCTTGAACTCATAGAGATCCGCTTGCCTCTGCCTCCCAAGTGCTAGGATTAAAAGTGTGCACCACCATGCCCGGCATTTGTTTATTTCTGTATGTGTATCAATGTACTGTCTGCGTGCAAGTCTGTGCACCCGTGTCGTGCAATGCTGCAGAGGTCAGAAGAGGGTGTCGGATTCCCCTGGAACTGGAGTTCTCCTGGAATTGGAGTTTCAGACAGCTGTCGGCCACCATATGGGTGCTGGGGATCGAACCAGGGTCCTCTGCATGAGCGGTCGGCGCTCTTAACGGCTAGGCCATCTCTCCAGCCCGGATTCTGCTTCTTAATCCATTCTCCAAGTCTGTGTCTCTTGATTGGGAAATTAAGACCATTGATATTTAGGGTTAATATTGAATGATGTATATTGCTTCCCTTCAGTTTATTTTCTGTTTGTATTTTTGGTTTATGCTTGTATTTCTTGGGTTATAACTTCATTAATTTCTCTCTCTCTCTTGCTGCTTGGGGATAGCTGCTCCTTTCCTTTATCCTCTGAATTGCTTGGAGTATTTTCTGGAGGGTTGGTTTTCTAGACATGTATTCTTTCATCTTGTTTATGTCATAGAAGATTTTCCTTTCTCCTTTGATTATAATTGACATTTTTGCTGAGTAGAGTAAAATGAGTTGGCATCTGTAGTCATTTGGTATTGGGAATACTTTGGTCCAAGCTCTTCTGGCTTTCATCATTTGCGTTGAAATGTCAGCTGTAATTCTGAAGGATTTTCCTTTATATGTAACTTGCTGTTGTCTTCTCTTGTGGCTTTCAGTATTCTATCTTTGTTTTGAGTATCTAGTGTTTTGGTTATGATATGGCATGGGGAGTTTCTTTTCTGATCTTGTCTATTTGGTGTTCTGTGTGCTTCTTGTATTTGTATGGGTGTGTCTTCTTCAATTTGGGGAATTTTTCTTCTATAATACTGTTGAAGATCTGGTCCATACCAATATCCTGGGATTCTTCTCCTTTATACCTATGATGTGTAGGTGTGGTCTCTTCATGGTGTCCCACATTTGTGGTTATTCCACTCTTATGTTGTTGTTTTTGTTTTGTTTTTAATTTTTCATGGTCTTTGCTTGAGTTCTTGAGTTCTTCCACCTTATTTTCTAGGGTTGATATTCTATTTTCTACTTCATTCATTCTGTTACTGAGGCTTTCTCCTACCTTGATCTATTGCCTGGATTGTTGTTAGATTTCCTTTTTCATTTCAGCCTGAGATTTTTTTCCAGTGTTTCTATTTCCTTCCAGATTTTGTCATTCTCACCCTCTAGGTCCTTGATTTATTTGAATATGTCTATTATTGTTTTTTTTAAGATTTGTGTCATTTGGGGCTGGAGAGATGGCTCAGTGGTTAAGAGAGCCAACTGCTCTTACAGAGGACCCGGGTTCAATTCCCAGCACCCACCTGTGGCTTAGAAACTGTTTTTAAGCTGGGTGTGGTGGCACACACCTTTAATCCTAGCACTTGGGAGGCAGAGCCAGCTAGATCTCTGTGAGTTAAAGGCCAGCCTGTTCTACAGAGTGAGTTCCAAGATAGCTGGGGCTATAGGGAGACCCTGTCACTCACACACACACACACACACACACACACACACACAGATTTGTGTCCTTGGTTACCTCCAGAGAGATCTTATTATAGAATCTTCTATAGGACTGAAATCGTTTGGTGGGGATTTCTTATTTGCTTTTCCCATGTTGCTGATTTTTCTTTGTGATTTTGGCAAGTGGATTTGATTCATTGTTTGTAATCTCAATTTTGAAATATTGCTTTGAAAATAAATCTAAGATAGATTTAAAATATAGAAAAAAATCAACTATTTCATACAGGAATTAGGAATATTTTACTAAGAGTAACTTATACCTGTTATTTTAATAATATTGCTCAATGTTGTACATACGTATTTATATTAATAAAAGTGCTTATTTGAACAGAGATACTGACATGTATTTATCTTTGAAAAGCAATATTGCAAAGGTATTATATAAATATGAGACATATATGTACATACACACACACACATATATATATATATAGATATATAGATATATATCAGCAAAATTATAAGCCCCTAATAGAATACAATAGTACTTTGAATAGTCTTTGGGGCATAAGTGTTATTTTATTTGAGATATAAGTTCTAATGTTTAAATACATTTTCTGTATATAAAGTATTGAAAAGATACACCATTATGATTTTAGATATTTAAAAATATGTACAATAATTTTATTTTTGAATCATAAATTTTGATCAAATAATAGTGATAACGGTATATATTTTGCACTAAATTTCTTACTTTATAGTTAACAAATAAGGGGAAATAATGCATGCTATAATTGTTAGTGACAAAATTCATATTATTTTCATTTTTATGCTCAAAATAATATATAATAAATGGAAATATTAAAAATTCAACTAAATAATGGATTATTAAAATGGTTAACTAACATTTGATTTGATTGATAGATTCTTTTTTATTTTCCTTTGTTTTGTGTTGAAAAAGCTGAAACTCTGGGACTCAATATGCTAATTGCTCTAAATCTAGCCACACAACCCCAACTATTTTCTTTTAAGTGAAGAGACACATAAGTGACAGAGAGCTCAGCAGTTAAAAGCCCTAGTTGCTATTACAGTAGACCTAGGTTTGTTTCCTAACACCCACCTGGTGGTTAACAACTGGTCCTTAACTCCAGTCCCTGAGGATCCAATGCCCTCTTATGACCTTCGTGGGCATTGCATGATGCCAGTGCACGTAGGTGCATGCAGGCAATACATACATACACATAAAATAAAAATAATAGATAAAATTTAAAGCATCCACATACATTTGAATATTAGATTAATAATAGACAAAACTAAGTACAAGAGTTCCAAAAAGCAAGGCATCACAATAGCCCCAGAGGATTATAAATAATACAAATTCAGAAGGTTGTGTGTGTAAATATATGTAATGTTACAATAGCAAGAAACCCCTTAGGGAAGGCTGATCAAGAGAATAAGATCTCTGTCCTGGATTAAAATCCAACTTTCCATTTTTGCTGGTCATTAGATCACACCTAGGAAGGTGAGTTGTCTTGAGTTCATACTAAAGAGATGGAAAGAAGGTTTAGTACTTTATTGAAAAGATGAACTTTTCCTCCGTAGAATCCCTGCCCATCAGTTCAGTTTTCCTGGATCTGCGTCACAAATATGTGGCTCTCCATAAATCCTGTGTGCTTTTCTGAATGCTTGAGAGAAGAGCAATCTCTCTCTTCTTTATAACTCTTTTCTAACTCTGCTTTCCTTAAGCTTGGGGCTGGCCCAAGATTTGGGGTTTCTTCATCTTGTTCTCCTCAACTCCCTGCTCCCTGAGACTGGAAATTTGCCCATTAATTTGACCTCACTGGAGGCTTTTAAACAGACAAGACTTCAGGGCTTTTACCCTTCTCCATTCCATTCTCTCCATCAAGGCCACTGCAGATGCTTGTGGCTTGCCAGCCCAGAATATTGCTCATTAAATCCTAATTTAATATTCCTAAAGCTTCCATTTGAGTCCATTCTTAAATTCTTTTTATAAATAAGAAGTTTCCTTTTTTACTGTTTCAATAACAATAATAAATTTAGAAGACCACAAAGCTGAGAGAGTGTGGGCAGCATGGGAAGAGATGGAGGGAGGAGGGAGCATTGGAAATAATGTAAATACAGAGCTCCTGTATGGAAATTTCAAATTTGAAAATTTAAATTATGAAACAATTGACTGTAACAGTCACGACTCATAAAAGAAGCTGCTTTGGCAACAAATGGAGACAATTTCGGAATTCTACAACTGATCATACATGGAGTATAATAGTCTCTTAGATCCCCAGCCCTAAGTGACACATGTAAATGGAACCTCTATCCCTATGGCTCATAAAACATAGTGTTACAGGGAATAAGAGAATACAAATGCATGTTTAAACTCCACCAGTGTGGCTTCTTCCTGCAACAGAGGGAGATGAATGCAGAAGACCACAACTCCCCAAAGTATATAGAATAAAAGTCTAAAAAATATGTGTCCCCGGATAGGACTTGCATTAAATTTCACCCACACAGGGCTCAGGGACCATTGAAGAAGAGTGGAAAGACTGCTTTTCCCAGGAGTGGTACATGATCATAACAAAACAGAATCTTCCAAGATCCCAGGAATTTGCTAATATGCACTTACAGCAATGGTGACAAACTGCACAAAACCCATGCAAACTCAGTCAGAGAAAACCCAGGATAGAACTGAGGAAATGGGCAGCAGGCCCCAATCTTAGCTAAGGAACTATTCACAACTGATCACAGATGATCACTGCCTGGTGAGGGAGAGTTGATCTTTAAGTGAATTCTAGATGGGCTGAACAGGATCCAGTAGATGAACTCACAACAAAGAACATCTCCATTCAGAGATTTAATTTCATAGGCTTTAACATATATGACGATGCATGAAATTCTGTGGGCAGGCTATGGGGGAGGCCAGCTGGGGAGGAAGTCTATGATTAAGATGTATGACATTCACATAACTTCAATCAAAATATGCATTTAAAAAGTGACTTTAATGATGTTAAGAGAATAAATTTGGTTGCATTTCAGAAAAAGTAAAAAACTTGCTCTATGAAAGATTGACAAATAAGTAGAGATAGGGATTTAAGAGAATGTAGATACTGAACAAGGACTATGCAAAAGGTTGTCTATGTTGTATGAAGCCATAGGCCTGGATATGATTACCTAAATCATATCTCAATAGATTGTTGTCCAATAATGAAGCAGAAAGCAGGGTTTTTGAAATGCTTTGGAATGGATTTTATCTTCAGATATTCTAATTTCTTTTATTTTTCAATAACATTTGGCTATAAATAAGAGTTACTCTAATAATGTGACCTTTATGTAGTTGTTTTTCTAAGCAAATTTATATTAATCTGCACATACAAAACACAAAGCAAGGAGTATATTTCAGTGGCTTTGCATGTGTTAAGGATAATGTGAGTGTCAAAGAAAAATTATGTATTATTTATAGACGAGAATTCACTTAAGATTTTTCTCAGCCATCTTTACTTCCTCACTGGTGAAGTCACTGTTCAGTTATTTACTCTATATATTGAGGTCATTTGTTTTCTTATTTTTTTGTTTTTTGGGTAGTCTATATTTTCTGGACATTAATGCTCTGTCAGATGTATCACTGGTAAAGATTTGCTAACACTCTGTGGGTTTTCTCTTTACTTCCTTGATTGTTTCTTTCCCTGAACAGAAGCTTTTGAGTTTATAGGGTCCCATTTGTCAACAGTTGACCTTATTTCCTACTCAGCTGCTGTCTGCTTTAGAAAGTATTTTCCTACACCTATGTCTTGTAGGTTGTTGCCAACTTTTTCTTCTACAAGCTTCAGAGTTTTGGGATTCACGTTGAGATCTTTGATCCACTTGGAGTTGATTTTTGTACAGGGTGAGAGGTAGGGGTTTAATTTTGTTCTTCAAATGGAGATCCGGTTTTGCCAGCACCATTTGATGAAAATGCTATCCTTCCTCCATTGAGCTTTTGCCCCTTTCTCAAATATGAGGTGGCTGAAATTGTATGAGCTCAAGTTTGGATCTTCAGTTGTGTTCCATTGGCCAGTAGGTCTGTTTTCGTGCTAGTACTAGGCTGTCTTTATGACTATAACCCTATAATATAGGTTGAAGTTCTGTATTGCACTTTTCACCCACAGTTGCTTTAGCTATTCGGGGTCCTTTGTTTTTCCATATGAATTCAAGGATATTTTTTCCCAAGTCTGTGAAGAAACTCATAGGTATTTTGATTGGGATTGTGCTGAATCTGTATATCAATTTGGGTAAAATGGACATTTTTTTCTATATTAATTTTTCCAATCCATGAGCATGGGAGGTCTTTCCATCTTTTGATGTAATTTTCAATTTCCTTCTTCAGGGGTTTAAAATTTTTGTTGTAGAGATCTTTTCTTCGTAGGTTTGTTCCCAGGTATTTTTTTTTGAGGGTATTGTGAGTGAGAAGGTCTTCTTAAATTCCTTCTCCAGGTGTTTATTATTGGTGTGTAGAAAGGCTACTGATTTTTCTAGGTCAATTTTGTATCCTGCCACTTTATTTAAACTCTTAATCATTTCTAGGAGTTTTCTGGTGGAGTTTTTAGCATCCCTTAGGTAAACTATCATGTCATCTGCAAAAAGGGATAGTTTAACTTTCTCTTTTCCAATTAGTACTCCTTTAATTTCCTTTCCAGTGTTCAACATCATAAATAATTATGGAAATGCAAATTAATATCACTTGGAGACACCATCTCACTGATAAAACTGGCTAAGTTCAAGAAAACAAAAGACACTAAATGCTAGTAAGGTTGTGGGGAAACGGGAACACTCATCCACTGCTGGTGGAATGTAAACTCATACAACCATTATGGAGAGCAGTGTGGATAACCATTAAAAGACCCAAAATGAGCCTACCACCTGACCCAGCCATACCACTCCTCGGTATATACTCACAATACTCATCCTACAGCAAAGATACAAGCACATCTATATTTATTGCAGGCTCTTCATCATAGCAAAGAGCTGGAACCAACCCAAATGCCCCTCAACAGACCAGTGGATAACAAAAATGTGCTACACCTGCACAATGGAGTGCTATGCAGCAGTAAAGAAAGATGACATCATGAACTTTGCAGCTAAATGGATGGAACTCAAAGCCATTATGCTAAGTGAAGTAACACAGTCACAGAAAAACAAATGGCAAATTGTTTCCCTCATTTGTGGATGCTTACATGAAATCTCCAGTTGAAAGGCAAGCTGAATATTATTGTTATATTTATTTTTATCTGAAACAACTGTGTTGTTATAATGTAAATCTTTTAACGGTCTCTAGAATTGACCTACTACTTATTTTCAGACTGAAATTATTGTATACTGTATATGGGTGGAAGGCATGTATTCATATTTTAGAGTAATATAAAATTAAAGGGGGGGAATGTGAATTCCTAAACATATTTTGTAATTTACATACACTTTGTTCTCAGAGGTCATAATTTTGATGCATATGTGATGATTATATAGGCATCTGTTGGAGCAATAGAAAAGAGCGGGTAAAACAACAACATAAAGACTGGGTTAAAGAACTGAATGATACAGTTAAACTCTGCCCAAAACAACAA
Source organism: Rhizomys pruinosus (assembly GCA_009823505.1). Lineage (NCBI taxonomy): Eukaryota > Metazoa > Chordata > Mammalia > Rodentia > Spalacidae > Rhizomys > Rhizomys pruinosus. The sequence continues at coordinate 2,987,666 of VZQC01005063.1, read as the reverse complement.
GACTCTGTAGAGAAAAACTTTGGAGAGACCGAGAGAAAGATGCAAGACATGTATGGCTGAAGGCATGAAAAGGGGTAGGATGGGGGAGGAAGAGGAGAATGTGTCCAAATTGGACTGAAAGATAATGAACGAAATACACAATTCATCAATAAAATTAGCATAAAATAAACATATTAGCAATAAAAAAGTATTCTGTTAAAAAAAAAGAATTCACATCCCTGGTTTATCAGATTTATGTTCCATAGAAACTATTTTACAAGCCGGGAGTGGTGGCACACTCCTTTAATCCTAGCACTTGGGAGGCATAGGCAGGTGGATCTCTGTGAGTTCAAGGCCCGCCTGGTCTACATACTGAGCTCCAGGCCAGCTGGGACTAAAGGGAGACCCTGTCTCAAAAAGACAAAAAAAAAAAAAAAAAAAAAAAAAAAAAAAAAAAAAATGAAATTATTTTACAAGTCTATAACCTGAAGAAAACTATTAATGCAAAACAGTTATTGACAATGGACATGCAAATTTTTTCTGTCCAGTAGGTATTTAACTCACTCTCCGTTCCCATTGTGGTAAAGTCAAGTGTTCATTTGCATACTCTTCAATATTCTTAGGTTGTGTCTGTTCATTTTAACGATTTATAATACCTTCCCCATTGCCTCAATGATTGTTAAATAAATATAAAATCTTTAACATGTGGTCTTTTAGATATTTCTGCTAAGCTGTAATTTTACCTCATTGGGGAAAAATATTTATTTCACATACTAATTACATTGCATTTTAATTTAACAAAGTTTTGTACTTTTGAAGTCAAATTTAGTCTGTTTGACATTGTATCCTTGAAATTGTCACACTGATGTGAGAAAGTACAGTTGAACACACCTGTTTTGAGTTCTAGTTTTCCAAGCATATCACAAGAGTAATTTCCTATAAAATATACATGCTTCCTTGGGGCTGGAGAGTTGAATCAATGTTAAGGAGCACTGGCTGTTTTTGCAGAAGACACGGCTCAATTACCAGCATCCCATGGCAGCTAACAACCAAGTATAATGCTAGTTCCAAGAGAATCCAATGCTTTCTTCTCACCTAAATGGGCATTACAAAGCATGGGTGCACTTACATACACACATGCAATACACTCATCCATATTGAAATAAGGGTTTCTTTTAAAAAGAAATAAAGTTTTAAAATTTGGAAAAAAAAACAGAAAGAAAAGTCCCCACCATAAAAAAACATTTTATTAAAATCAATATGAATGCTGGGCGTGGTGGCGCACGCCTTTAATCCTAGTACTCAAGAGGCAGAGGCAGGCAGATCTTTGTGAGTTCAAGGCCAGCCTGGTCTACAGAGTGAGTTCCAGGACAGCTGGGGCTACAGGGAGACCCTGTCTCAAAAAGTCCAAATAAATAAATAAATAAATAAATAAATAAATAAATAAATAAATAAATAAAATCAATATAAAAAAACCTAGTGTCTCTACAACTTTGTGATAAATAGTGACTGAAGTTTTGCTAGTTTCCTAGAGACTCAACCACTGAAAAAAGCCACAACAAAGGCCAGTGCCACAATGAAGGACCACTGTTCACACTAAAACCAAAAATGGCTTTAAACTAGTTCTGGTCCTGTAAATGAAGCGAATTTCTATCAGGAGAAATTATTTCTTAACTCTTAAGTCACAAAAAGTTCTATTTAGCCATAGGATGATTCAAATTCTTATACTGCCTTTGATGAGTCTGACTCATGGGTAAAATGCTTTGCAGAGTAGGAGACATAGACAGAAAATTGTATTTTGACATCCTACAGTCAAAAGTAACACAAATAAATGAAGAAATATAGGGAGAGAAAGAGGGATGAGAAAGAGAAAGGAGAGAGAGAGAGAGAGAGAGAGAGAGAGAGAGAGAGAGAGAGAAAGATTTCCCCCTCAGGCCTTTTCCAGGCAGTCAGCTCTTTCAGCTATGAATAGATCCAAATTCTGTCTTCATGTTTAAATGCCAAGCTCACACAATGCTTTTGACTCAAAAAAAAAAAAAACACTTTATTTTTATTTATTTTTTCCACTTTTGTTTATTTTTAAGTTTTTTGTTTTCAAATCATAGTGCTAGGAAATCTGTATGGCTTGTGAAGTAGTAATACATTTTTTTTTATCTTTTTTGAGACAGGTTATTCCTGTAGCCCCAGCTGTCCTGGAACTTACACTCTGTAGAACGACAGGCCTGCCTTGTCGAACCAACCGAAAGAGATCCGCCTGCCCTGCCTCCCGAGTGCTAGGAATAAGGCGTGCGCCACGCCCAGCTCATATCCATTTTTTATGATGGGGGGTAAGAACATAGTTCCCCTAAATAAGTGAAAAAAACACAGTAAAATGTTTTTCATAAAATAAAATATAATGTGTATTTTATATAGGTTATTTAAGGATTACACATGGTTCTCTGAGAGGAAAAATTGATAATAAGAAAGGAGAAAATAATGAGAATAAATAATATCCCAAAAGCAGGAACAAACCTAAATTTTAAACTGAATGAGTCTAATATCTTCTGTTGGTGCTTCATTTCTTAAGAACAGAGTACAAAATTGAAAAACTAAAATTATAAATGACCCTTCTAGTTTTTTGAAGTTCTGACCCATGTAGGTTCTGAGTTTCAATCGCTTTTTTTAATATATCCTCATTAAGGAGAGAAAAGACTACTAATTACAATTTTATTTATATTAATTTATTATTATTTATTTGTTTATTTTATTTGGGTCTTTTTTGAGACAGGTTCTCCTGTAGCTCCAGCTGTCTGTGAATTCATTATGTAGACCAGGTGGCCTTGAACGCACAAGATCTCGCCTGCCGTCTGCCTCCCAATGCAGGATTAGAAGGCGGTCACTAGCCGCTAGTTTTTTTTTTTTTTTTTTTTCTTTTTTTTCTGGTCAAATTATGTTCATTGTTTTCATGGAGCACAAAGCATAGTTGTGGCTACCATCACAAGATCACACACACATATGCAAACACACACACACACACATACACACACACACACACACACACACTCATAGATAACACATATTAATAGCAGACCTGGTGTGCCGTATTTTATTCCCAGTACTCTGGAGACATAGACAGGCAAACCTAAATGGGGTAGAGACCAGACTGGTCCACATAGCCAGGTCCAGGCTTGTTGGGGCTCAAGGAAAAGCAAAACAAAATAAAACAAAAGAGAGTTTAGGCATGGGACTAGGAGATGATGGTAAGAAGATGAAAGTCTGCAAGCATGGGGCAGGAGTAAGAGAGCCTAGTGAGGAGTTACTATCATCATAATACATTATAAACATGTATGAAATCGTCAAGTATTTAAACATTGTTTAAATGTAGGGAAATTAGAAAAAAATATATCAAAGTGGAAAGATGCCCAGGGGCTATTTTAGTTGTCAAAACATAAAGCAAGTACTCCCTCATGAAAATGTGTCCTGTGGAAAGATACACTTACATATCAAATGAGAGATTAACAGAAACAGAAACAAGGAGAATGGTTATAGGTATACTAATAAGATCCATACTATGGTTGTGATGCAGGCTTGATGATCATAACCTCCCTCCCCAGTAGAAACAAAAATACTGTGTTGAACATTTCTGTAAAAACAGGTGGAAAAATCTGGCTTAGCTGAATGTAGTAGAGACACACCCGGCTCATACAGGGGACAGAACCATCCAACAAGATGAAGGCTCTGAGAATACAAGGTTTCAGGAACGCAGTGAGCTTCTTTTCCAGTATTCTGGTTTTCCCATGGCTGTATATCACCCAGGTAGAAATGCTAGTACATAGTGGTTTCATTGTTTCCAGAAGATTTTTTGTTTTTTGTTTTGTTTTGTTTTTGGTAACTGACTGTTACTTATTGTAGTTGAGCCAGTTTCCTGAAATTAAATTATGTGAAGCAAATAGGCAGTTTCTCATAGGCTGGCTGGCCTGTCTTGTCAATGATAGTGGAATATTTGTCCTTTCTCTGTACTCTGATCTCACCTCTTTCATATGGGCACTCACTGTCCCTTAGCTGCTATTTGCCATATCTTCTTAATGGATCCTTCTGAATTACAGCTTCCCCTTTTTCTTTTTTTTTTTTCACATAAATTTATTTATTTATTTATTTATTTATTTATTTATTTATTTATTTTTAACAAATCTAGACCCGTGTTCCCGCCCATTCCCCCACCCCGCCAGAGCTCATGCATTCTGCCAAACATGCTTTTCATCTCTTAGTCTTTCTCAATATTTTCCATGGGGAAGTTGACTGTTTTGAGCAGAAGTTCACTGTTTCAGTCAGTTCTTTGATGCAGTCTTTTCTGTTGTTGTTGTTGTTTCCAAAATGCGTTATGCCCAACTGCTTTGGACAAAAGTTCAGAGGGCCCTACACAAGAAATGCTTACAATTGGGTAATTGGCACTAGCATCCACAGATGAGGGATACCATTCGTCATTTGTTTTTCTGGGACTGTGTTACTTCACTCAGCATGATGTCCTCTAGCTCCAGCCATTTTCCTGCAAAGCTCGTGATGTCGTCTTTCTTTACTGCTGCATAGAACTCCATTGTGTAGATGTACCACATTTTCTCTATCCACTCGTCAGTTGAGGGGCATTTAGGTTGGTTCCAGCTCCTTGCTATTGTGAAGAGAGCTGCAATAAACATGGCTGTGCATGTATCTCTGTGGTGGCGTAAGTCTTGAGGGTACATGCCCAGGAGTGGTATGGCTGGGTCGGGTGGCAAGTTCATTCCAAGTCTTCCAAGGGTTCTCCACACTGCTTTCCATAGTGGCTATACGAGTTTACATTCCCACCAACAGTGGATGAGTGTTCCCCTTTCCCCACAACCTCTCCAGCACTTGGTATCATTTGTTTTCTTGATCCTAGCCAGTCTTATTGGAGTAAGATGATATCTTAAAGTGGTTTTAATTTGCATTTCCTTAATGATTAGTGATGTTGAGCAGTTCTTGAGGTGTTTCTCAGACATCTCTAATTCCTCGCTTGTGAAGTCTCTGTTCAGTTCTTTGCTCCATCTATTGAGCAGGTCATTTGTTTTCTTTCTTCTTTGTTTTTTGAGTAGTTTATATATTCTGGAAATCAATGCTTTATCAGATGTATCTGCAGTGAAAGTTTCCTCCCACTCTGTGGGATTTCTCGTCACTTCCTTGATTGTTTCTTTTGATGTACAGAAGCTTTTGAGTTTGATGAGGTCCCATTTGTCAATTGTCGACCTTAATTCTTGTGCAGCTGCTGTCTGATTTAGGAAGTCTTTTCCTACGCCTATGTCTTGTAGTCTGCTGCCAACTTTTTCTTCTATCATCTTCAGAGTTTGGGATTTCACATTGAGGTCTTTAATCCATCTGGAGTTGACTTTTGTACAGGGTGAGAGGTAGGGGTTTAATTTCATTCTTCTACAAGTGGTGATCCAGTTTTGCCAACACCACTTGCTGAAGATGCTGTCTTTTCTCCATTGTGGTTTCTTGGCCCCCTTGTCAAATATGAGATGGCTGAAATTGTATGTGCTCAGATTTGGATCTTCAGTTTTGTTCCATTGGTCAACAGGTCTGTTTTTGTGCCAGTACCAGGCTGTTTCTATGACTATAGCCCTGTAGTATAGTTTAAAATCTGGTATAGAGATCCCTCCTATGTAGCTCTTCTCACTCAGGGTTGATTTGGCTATTCGGGGTCTTTTGTTTTTCCAAATGAATTTAAGAACTTTTGTTTCCAAGCCTGTGAAGAAACTCTTGGGGATTTTGATTGGGATTGCATTAAATCTATACAAGAGTTTTGGTAAAATGGACATTTTTACAATGTTAATTTTCCCAATCCATGAGCATGGGAGGTTTTTCCATCTTCTGAGGTCTTCTTCAATTTCTTTCTTTAAAGGTTTAAAATTTTTGTTGTAGAGGTCTTTGGTGTCTTTGGTTAGGTTTGTTCCTAGGTATCTTATTGTTTTTGAGGCTATTGTGAGTGGGAAGGTCTCTGAATTCTTTCTCCAGTTGCTTGTTGTTGGTGTAAAGAAAGGCCATTGATTTTTTAAGGTTAATTTTGTATCCTGCCACTTTGCTGAAGCTGTTAATCGTTTCTAGGAGTTTTCTGGTGGAGTTTTTTGCATCCCTTAAGTAAACAATCATATTATCAGCAAATAGGGATAGTTTGACTTCCTCTTTTCCAATTAGTACTCCTTTAATATCCTTTTCTTGCCTTATTGCTCTAGCAAGTATTTCAAGCACTATATTGAAGAGGAGTGGTGATAGGGGGCAGCCTTGCCGAGTTCCTACCTTTAAAGGGAATGTTTCTGTCATTTCCCCATTTAGGATGATATTGGCTGTGGGTTTCCTGTATATGGCTTTGATTACAATGAGGAATGATCCCTCCAATCCAATTCCTTCCCCTTTTTCTAATAATTTGCAACTGTGAAAAAGGAGACCTTTCTAATGTGCTCACCATATTATTGATCTTAGTATATTTTTTATAATTATTTGGAAACAAGTACTTATATGTTTTGTTTCATCTTACATCTCAACACTTTCATCTTACATCTCAACACCAAATTCTGACCATAATATGAAACATGTCTTGCGATATGTCAATATACTTTCCTTTAAGCTGCAATTTGTCTTTTATAGCTATTTATTTAAGATACTTAATTCCCTCCCTAAAACTTGAAAGTTTTACTTATCTAATTAAGTATCTATTTATTTTAGGTACTTAATTCCCTCCCAAAACTTGAACATTTTGAGTAGAAATGTAGGAACAAAGTGTACAGGTTTGAATCCTGTCATGAATACAGAAACCATATTAGTCATTGAACAGAAAGTAGATATATAGCATCTATGAAACAGTTGGTGAACAACAGCAGAAAGAATGATAACAGATCTCATTACTTTCACTGGGGAAACAAGTGGGAAGTGGGTAGAACACTGGAAATCATAAATGCATACAAAGGATGCTGTCATTATTCTCTGTGGTTGTCACACTGACACACCTGGGAGGAAGGAACCCCAACTGGTGAATTTCTTCTACCCGATTGTTCTGTTGGGAATGTCTGTGAGTCTGAAGGCATTGGAGGGGAGGGGGTTAGTTATGGCTTTGATACAGGGTCTCCCTCTAAACCAAGATGGTTTCAAAATCACTGTGTAGACCAGGCTTGTCTAGCTCTCAGAGACCTATACCTCCCAAGTGCTGGGATTAAATGTATGCACCACCATGCTGAGCTTGTGAGACATTTTATTAATTGTTGAGTGATGTGGAAGGGTACAGACCACTGTTGGTGATGTCACACTTGGACAGGTGGTCCTCAGTTGTGTATAAAATCAGGCTGAACACAGGCCAGGAGAGTAAGTTAGTAAGCAAGGAGCATTTCACCGTGGTTTGTGCTTACCACCTGTCTCCAGGCTCCTGCCTTGGGTTTTCTAGTGACTTCCTTCAAGGATGCACTGTCACATGGAAGTATAAAATGTGATAAACGTTTTTCTACACAAATTCTCTGTTTTAATAAATATATTTTTTTTGAATTTTGTACCCAGGATACTATATATCTTGAGATCCCATCCACTATCATGAGTTGTCTTTTTTCATAAAGCTTTATGACAACAGATAAGCAAACTAAAACAGAAGTAATAATCCAGATATTGGATTGTATAAGAGCTGGGATATTATTTAGCTTGGACACAACATAGAAGGCATTATCAAGCCGTTCTGAGATTTTCTAAAAGAATCAGGGGAATCAAAAGAAGTACAGAGTTTAGGTCAAGGCCCACACTAAAGCTGAATTGGCAAGAAGTTTGGAAAAGCATAAAGTATGCTACTTGCTCTCATTTACCTATCTGATCTCTAGTGTTTCCTATTGGGTAAACCCAGTAGAAAGTCCACTGAAGAGAGATACACTGAATATGCATAATGCCAACCAAGCCATACAAAACAAAGCCTAAATTTGTTTTGTTTCTGTAATCGAAATAAATGATTACATTTAGAGCTTATACAACTATTTAATAACTACAACATGCATAAGCCTAATTAGTCCTTGAAAATTTACTCTTGAATCCTAGTAAATAAAGTAAATAAGCATTCTGGAAAGACAATAAAGACATAATCATTCAAATCATGCAGAAAAGAAAGGAGGATTTACCATAGTCCTAAAATACCAAGGACAGATGTGTTTATGCCAAGCTGCAATGATGTAATGTATAATAAAAATGAGCTCACTCCATTCACAGATGATCCTTGAAAGGTGAGTCATGTTTCAATAATGGCTAGGTATCTAGAGGTCCTTAATTAAGGGTGTTTCGATTCTTTTCATGACAATCCCTACCATTTAGGGGCTTTAAAGTTCTTGTGGGAACAGAAGTGTTAAATATGTCTGCATTTTGGAGAAGGTGTCTGAGCTGCTGTGAATTCTTGAGCATTTCACCGGAGGGCATGATATCCCCCATGGGAAGTACATGGAGAAAGATAAAGTACCTAAGGTGGTATTTGAAAAGCAATAATGTTTATGCTTTATGGCACAGGATGAAAACGGAAAAGAAGAAATTGGAAAACACTAAAAAAGGCAATTCAAGAAAGATAGACCCTGCAATCACATTGCAATTTTAATTTGCATTTTTATTAAAATCCAGTTGAGCTACTTTCTCATATTTAGAAACCATATACTTTTCTTTATAAGGATCATCTATTTATCCCCATTAAACTTTAGATTGGATCTTTCAGTTATCCTTTTAAACATTTGTATAAACCTTTAAGCATAAAGTTGACATAGACAGATAATAGAAAATCACCAAATAATGCTTCTCTGTTTCACTGAAAAAGCCTTACATTTTATTTGCAGTTTAAAAAGCACATTGTGCCAAAAATACAAAATGTTTCAGAAGGATCCAAATATGCTGAAATGGATCAGAACTTGTGCCAGTGTTCTCTTCACCCTCCCCCCCACCTGTCTATTTCTGTAGGCATAATAAGAATCTAGGATTGGTACTAGATGACAGGGCATACTTCCTTTGTATCAGTCTACAGGCATACAAACTGGAGGCACCTGAACAAACTCCGGTACCTTGCAATGACCCACTTGCCTCTTCTCTAAAATGAGGATATATTGCCTGTCAGTAAGAAAGGTGATTTTGACTGTTAATTGAAATTACTCACAAAAACAATTAAACCAGTGCCTACGCAAATAGAATATATGATAAAGAGCAACTTCTATAATTCTTCTCTTCCTCTGCTTACTTAATAATTTTCTTATTTTGTGAAGAAAAAACAGGCCTAATCATAGAACTGTTTTAAACAGTAGTAAATGGGTTCTCATGTCAGTTACAGCTACTTACCAAGTACACTAAAATTTTTCAAAATTTGATTCCCCAACCCACTATATTAAAAGTAGTTTAAATAGGTTTAAATAATTATTGAATAAGTTTACTTAGTTCCACCAAGTTTTACTAAAAATATTCTGTGAATTATGACATGGAATTATGTTTCTGTCACTTCAAATATTTCAGAGGCAGAATTAATCAGAAAATAGTTGTAAAATATGTTAAAATAAGATCCCCATAAATAAAAATACCTTAGAAGAAGAGAATTTCTAGAGATGGGATTTGAAATAGATATAAATTATTTAACATTTCAGATAATTTTAACTAAAATTGGAAAATTAACTTTATCACTCAGAAAGTCAAGGGATATTTTTATAAGAGGTGTTTGCTTGTGTAAAAGACCATTTCTTTTCTATTTCAAGGAAAAATTCAAAACAAAAGATGTGACAGAAGTACATTTTCTCTAGGGTTAATGAGATACCCAGCCATGTGTACTTGGCTATTTTTTAGTATCAGGCCTGAATTTCCTCCCAGTTAAAAAGCCCTCACAGGCATGGTGGTGCACACATTTAATAGCAGCCCTTGGGAGGCAGAAGCAGGTGGATCTCTATGAGTTCAAACCCAGCCTTGTCTACATAGTGAGTTCCAGGAACCTCTGGCTACAGGGAGACCCTGTCTCAAAAAAAAAGTCTATGTCCAATTAGAGGACTGTTGATCAACCCCAAGATAAAAGTGTCACAGCTACACCAATAGAGATTTGTTTGCCTGGTTGGTCATTGTTATGGTTTATAGGTTTTACAGGGTTATTGATTTTTTTTTTTTACCTTGGCAGCTTGCACAGTAGCATCTGATATAAGCACTCTAGACTTACATAATTTCTTACTATATTTTAAATACATATTTTTTTTAATTTTTTTTTTTCTGTATGTGTATGAATGTACTGTCTGCATGCAGGTTTGTGCACCCGTGTCGTGCAATGCCGCGGAGGTCAGAAGAGGGTCTCGGATTCCCCTGGAACTGGAGTTCTCCTGGAATTGGCGTTTCGGACGGTTCTCGGCCGCCATGTGGGTGCTGGGGATCGAACCCGGGTCCTCTGCAAGAGCTGTCGGCGCTCTTAACCGCTAGGCCATCTCTCCAGCCTTAAATACATATTTTTATATTTACAGACAAATATACCTGTCACCATTCATCAACAAAAAATCTTTTGCAACAAATGGAGATGATTACAAAGTTCCACCATTGGTCAAATCCACAGAAAGGTGTCTGTGAGGTGCCCAGCCTAAAATGGATATACAATGCAGCTTCTAAACCAATACCTCAAAGAATATCCTGAAAGGACACAAAGAATGGAAATGACAGAGTCCGCACACTGTTTTCTACTGAATGTATTCTAGACAGGACCAGCAAACTGCAGTAATGAAATTTCCACAGTATAGTAGTCTAATGATATCTGTATATAATGACAAAATGAGTTGATGAACCAAGGTTGATTTGGGAGATGTCATTGAATCCCATCTCAGGATGAAGAACGATAGGAAATCAATGCATCATGGGGGAGGGAAAATAATTTTTCCCCAAGAACTAGCTCCCCTACAAGTTATCTAATTCCACGTGGGTAGTCTTAAGCATAGGTATTCACAAGTACCACTATATGTGCTCAATGCATTATATATGTATGTGTCTATGTATATGTAACAGTAATAATAAAACAGGAGGGCAAGAAATTGAAAGGTAGTGGAGGGACATTGGAGATATGGGGGGTGGAAGTAATGCAAAGACAATACCCATGTATGATATTTATAAAAAATAGAAAATTAAAATATTAATGAAGTGATAATTTGCTAGTAAAATTTGCAACTCAAATTACATCTTTAGTTTAATCAGATAAATATTCTCTATTTTCAATATTGGGGATAAAGTAGTGGAGCAGAATGTCACAAGCAAAAGATTTTTCAATGTGTTGGAGTTAAAATTCATCATCAGAATAAGTGACCTTACATGAATAAGTTTATAATGAGATCATGTCTGCAAAAGATTTTGTCCAACTTTAACATGAAATGTACTAAGAAATTACTTTTATGAATGTTGTCATCCCTCCATATCATTTGACTAATTCATACAAATCTTTAATAATCACAAGATATATTCAGCCACCTTTTGTGTTTCAAGGATAAAATGTGAATTTGAAGTGACAAAGATATGACAAAATTCATATCTTGAACTAGTTCAGTTAACAGTCAATTGAAACAGTTCAAACAAACCACAAAGGGGGATTTTAAAACCTGGGGATGGTAAAGGAAGGCAAAATATCTAGAGAGGGTGGAAACAACCTCAAAAATAAGGGCTGAAAAAGATAACAGAGGAAGGGCAGTGGAATTTAGAAACATTCATTACTAATATGCCTTATAGAAGCACATTGATAAAACCACTAGCTCTGTTGGAAGACATCTGTTGTTCTTGAGAGCACATCAATGTTAAATATGAATAGGACAAGAGGGGAGAGATTCATCATCATTCGTGCAACTAACATTTGAGCAGTTGTATATGCTGTCAGTAATGTGGATGGTAAGCTCAGGTGAAAGTAGAACATAAAAGAGAAAAGATATTAATGATTTTGATATAGAAAATGAAGGAAACTAGGTTTCTGGTTTGGGTGCATGGATAAATAAATTGTATTGACATCCTCTGAGGAAACAATTTCAAATAGAAAATAACTCATTTGTGTGGGTACTGATCATCTGATTTGACTTCTAGATCACGGTTACTTATTAACCCTTTCTAAACCCTTGGATGGAATTTGAGAGGAAACTGGAATCCTTAAAATTTTGGTAATTTTCATTCGCAATGCTTAAACATCTGGGATAGAGTCCATACATAGTTCTCTTCCTGAATTAAATAAGTGTACGATGACCCTTAAAATAGACTGCCAAGCTAACAAAATTCCCATTAAGAAAACTCAAACTGAAGAGAAACATTTACATGACTGCAGTTGCTAAGGTTCAGAATTTACCAGCATGCAATCCTTTCAGAAAAGGCATCCTCAGCTTTCTGAGTTGTTCTTTTCACAATTTTAGCTTCATTTACTTTCATTTCAGAGATATTTTTGGCATATAGATATTAGCTACTGAGACATATTTGGTAATCAAATAAGATACCTGTTTATCATGAGCTTCTAAAGCACTATGGGAATAATTGCAGAATGAGTACACGAGTGCTGGAAAAGTTTTTGAGATGTAGCTGTCTGAGGATCTTCTGCATACTCCCCTTATCATTTTGTGACTCATTATGGGGTGGTATTTATGAAAATAAATCTGTTGTAAAGTGACAACTTGCCACATAAATGTTAACAAAACAAAAAGTCTGGTTGAATTAGTGTTAAGCTTACATTAGGCAATCTTATGACAATCTGCCCACCTGAATGTAATTTCTATTGCTAACACTCTGCAATAGAGTAGGAATGTATAATAAAGACAAAGTTAATATGTTTTTGTACTTGAAATTCAGTATAATGTTACCATGTAAATAACTGCCTATATCTTGTATTTAGTATTTTAGTCATACTTTATTTCTTAGAAGTAAATATATTTTTTCTAAGCTCTCCCTAAATTAAGGAAATTACTGTCAATATCTATAGTTAAAACTGGAAACAATAACAATTATTGTAATTAATTTTTAAACATGACAATTAGTAATTTTTGTATATTTTGTACAATATATGTTTATCCTATTTATACATCTTCTATGTATACTCCCCAATTTCATGCACACCAATTTATATATTTGCATAAATATGTGCATATATATGTATGTATACGGCCTAGTTAATCATACTTGTGTCCCTAAGTGGAGTCTTCCACTGGAGTCTGGTTAACCTCCCCAAAATCCAATTTAATAACTTTTTAAAAAGAAGAAATATGATTGGGGATGTTACTCTGTGTTAGAGTGCTTGCCTACCACATGCGATCCCTTGGTTTAGTATCAAGTATTGAAAGAAAAATTTTAAAAACAGCAAAATGGAGTCATTGTATGATTGTTGATAAAAGACTGCCAAAAAAAGAAAAAAACTCACAACAACTAGGACTCTTAGTCCTCTCTTTCTGTTCTTTACTATGACTTTATTTGCTTATTTTCCCCTACAATATAAATATGTAAAAATAAGGCAATTATAAATACAGTTGCCAAAGTGCAGTGAGTATTTTCATGTTCCTTATGCTCTTCCGAACATATGTCTGGTTTCTATCATTTTGTTTTCATCATGAAACACTTTACAAAGTAGAAATGGATATTAGGCCCTTTTTGCCCTTGAAGAAACAAAATCCGAAAATAGCTTAATGTTCCTAGGGACTCAAAAGTTTTCAATCGGGTTCTTTTTTTGAGTTTAAAGTCTGGCTTCACTATAGGCTAGCTGTTTGAGTCTGGGGTAATTACTTCATCAATTCAAGACCAAGCATGAAAGCATATCATGGCTTTCAATAGATTGAGGGGTTTTCCACAAAACAAGATTTTTAGTTAATACTTAGAACATCAACAATGATAATTGGTTATTCTTCCATGATTAAAAAATAAGCATGCTACAAATAGTCTAGAATTTTTTTGAATAATGATATTTAGAGTACTTGGCATAATGACTACTTCACAGTGAGTATTTGATAGCTCTTACTTTGTAGTTATGTGACTATTTTCCTTTATCCTCTTTGACCCAAATTTTCTTGCTATATTTCAATGATTTCAAATAATTTTTATTTTCATTTTTAATCAAATTTTTGAATTTTCATACAGTACATTTTATTCCTATTTAAACTACTTCCCCTAGCTGCACACTACCCTAAACATCCAGGTCTCACTTCATATATATAAAACTATATATATATTCCAGTGATTCAAATTTGTGTCCCTAAATGCCCTTCTGGAGCCCTGCTATCCAATCCAAGATTACGCCATTAAAGAAAACAGCTTCTCCCTCTCTCATCAGCTATCAGATACCAGCAGTTCGTCTGGTAAGGTTGGGGATTCTTACCCAATTCCCTACTTTTATGCTAGAATATTGACTGATTCAGCCTTGAGTGGGTGTTGGTCATGCTGTCACAATTGCTGTGAGTTCATATGAGTAACTTCCTAGCTGTCAGGAAAACTATTTCCTTGTGATCACCTACAAGGTTTGTCTCTTACAGACTTTCTGCCCCTCTTCCCCAAAGATCCTGAAGCTTTAGGTGCTGACTTGTTTTTTAAAACCTAGACTAATATTGCCAACAAGGACAAGTAGGATGATTCCATAATACCCATTCAGTAAATTATGCATATTTTCAGGTGCTTTCCATCTGAAATGGTGAAGTTCCTGAAATTTACCATGGATTACCACAAGCTCCAGAGTGAATGAAGAAATTTGGTCAAGAAATATGAACGATATTCCTGGCTTTTACACACCTGTCTTAGAAACTTGAAAAATGGAAAGCTCATCTTTATTTTAGACTTTTAAAAATATTTTAAAAAGGAAGTACTGTTCTCCTCTTAAAATATTATATTAGATACAATAATTATAAATTAGTTTCCCAGTACTATTTCTCCCAAAATCCTGGTTCATATATATTCTGGAAGTTGACACTTTACCACCACCCCTGCATCTGTATAACCATCACAATGCAAAAACTGTTTCCAGATAGTTCTCCATTTATCTATGATGCTTTCTTTCTGTGTAGACTTCCCTCTCAAAATTTCTTAATTTGTAGAATAGAGAATGTTGGTACATTTGGGGACATTGTAAAAATGCATCTTCTCTTGAATTATTTCCAAATTCTACATAATTATACAGCACTTTTTATTTGTAATTATTTTAGAGCTATTGTAATCAAAGCTTAATAAATTATTTAATTTGTGATTCTTTTTACTGTATCATTAAACCATGGCCTTTTCTAATGTTGAATAGTTTTTAATAATTATAGAAAATAATGTTCATTTTAAAGTCAGAAAAAATAAAACACAAACAATTGAATGCTGTGCTGGTTGGTTTTTGTTAACACAAACCAGAGTAGTCTGGAAAGAAGGCACCTCACTTAAGGAATTATATCCATCTCATTGACCTATGACCCTATCTATGAAGCATTTTCTTGTTTGCCAGTTGATGTGGGAGATCCAGGCTGACTGTGTGTGTTGCTAGCCATAGACTTGAAGGTCTGGGTTGTATAACAGGGTGAGCTAACAAAGTCAGGGAAGCAAGTCAGTAAGCAGCATTCTTCTTTGGTCTCTACTACAGTTGGTTCATGCCTTGGCTTCCTTCAGTGATGAACTACAAGCTGTAAGATGAAATAAACTCTTTCCTCCCCAAGTTGCTTTGGGTCATGGTATTTATCAGAGCAAGCGGAAGTACATTGGAACAAATGTTTTGTCTTACTCTTCTTTTTATGTGCACTTGTTCAAGCAAGGATCTAATGCTTAAAATACCTCACAGTTCTTGAAAGGAAAACACTAAATGAAGGAATGAATGAGATGTTCAATGGGGTAATGTATTTTAGACTTGTCTGTCTATGCGTTTATACATTGATTGTGTTTTATTCATCAAATTCATGAAAACCAACTATAAATACTTAAAGATTCTAAAACATAGGAACATTTTATTTTATTTTATTTTATTTTAATTTTTTTTATTATTTATTTTTGTATGTGTATGAATGTATTGTCTGCATGCAGGTCTGTGCACCCATGTCGTGCAATGCCGCGGAGGTCAGAAGAGGGTCTCGGATTCCCCTGGAACTGGAGTTCTCCTGGAATTGGAGTTACAGATGGTTCTTAGCCGCCATGTGGGTGCTGGGGATCGAACCCGGGTCCTCTGCAAGAGCGTCGGTGCTCTTAACCGCTAGGCTATCTCTCCAGCCCAACATAGGAACATTTTAAATTGCTATTGAAAATGTTTATTTATGATGGTTATCCTGAAGATGAAAGTTTGATAATTTGAGAACAAGAGGTACAGTTTTCACATTGGCATCCAAATGGTAAAAACTAGATTTCTCAAAAGTTGACAGGCTTCAAGAAGTAGGGATTGCCTCTCGATGTAAATAGTCCTGGAAAAATTATATAGACTGAGTTTAGTATGTGTACAGATATATTTAGCAAAAGTAGCTTTATGTATTAAAAGCTACTATCTACACCCAAGTGAAGCCAAAGTTGACCTACATGAAGGGCTAGCAAGAAGCAGTACATAGGGTACTTCAAGTAATCCAGGAGTTCCTCGAATTGGTTTGTTTTAATGAAGCATTGTAATAATTAGAACAGCAAATCAAATAGGTATAAATGCTCCTGTTGGTTTCCCATGGTGGAAACTTGGTATAATTAGCTTGTATATGAGATTTTGAAGAAAGTTCTTCACAGAGTCCCATGGCAGAAGAAGTAATTATTTGCATTAGAATAGCAATTCCATAACTATGACAATGGATTATGGGAAGTTATAATTAGTTTGGGAAGTGTTTCAACTAGTAAATAGGTGTATAATTAAATTTGAGGTTTTATTATAGGAAAACATGAAAGACTCTGTGATAATTGTTTTGGGATTATGAAATAAGTATGAATTCTAACTTGTGAGGATGAGTAGAGAATTAAGTAAGAGTTGGAAGACTCATTGAATACAATGAGAGAACCAGAAATGGGATGTGACTTGAAATGAGTATTACAAAAAATGGGATCCAGGAAGACATAGAGACGGCTCAGCAACTAAGACTATTTACTGATCTATTAGCAAACCAGAGTTCAGATTCCCAGAACCCACATTGGGTGGCTGACAAATATATATTACTCCAACTTTAATCGCATACTCCTCATCTCTGCGGATATACACAGAAACACACAAATAATAATAATAATAATAATAATAATAATAATAATACAAATTTGAAATTGTATCTAGGTTTATAATGATGGTTCAGTGAGTAAAGTACTTGCTGCCCAACCAAAAAGACCTGAATTTGGATACTTAGCACCTACATAAAAGCACAGGTATACACAACACAAACACATGTGCATATACATGGATAAAACACACACACACACACACACACACACACATACACACAAACAAAGAGTATCAAGAAAGAAAAAGAACATGGTGATAAAAGGTCAGTGGAAATAAACAGGAAAAGAAGGGTAATGGCAAAACAAAAACTTTTGGATCATCATCGATGGAAAACCTGATTCTACAGTGTGATGCTTAGAAAGTATGAGGAATTAGCCCAATGTATCTTTTTCCCATGAGTCTAATGTAATATTTGCATTATGACTCCTACTTCTACAGGACCCATTTCTCTCAAAGTGATCATACCACAAATTACTAGTAGCACCAACCATCAAATTCCTGTTTCGCATCATTTTAAGAGCAACAAATAAAAATAAATGTCAAATTACAATGCAAAGAATCTAAAGTAAGGTGCGTGGTTGTTCTAGAATGCTCTATAATAGCTGATTGAGTGGTTACTGAGCCACATATAATACAGAATTGTCCAGCACAACAGGAAAGATGAAGGTGGATTCCCTATGTTGTCAGAACACTGGAGCCAAGACAGAGGAGAGGATAACCAAAAGTAACTGCCCTATATTTGCTATAGAGAATTGATTACAATTCACAAGTAATTTAGCTTGATGTTTATAACTCTAGCTAGTTTACTCCATTTGACCCCATGTTTCTAACTTCAAGAAACCTACAAGTACTTACCTTCAACTCTCATACTTACAATGGTACCTAACAGATTCTGTGTGCAAGCCTTGTGAATCCTTTCTAAGCTTTCTATTTGCTCTCAGTGCTGTCAACAGCACAGTAAAATGTGATATTATAAACAGACCAATGAGCATAGAACATTTAAATAACCAAAGTGAAGACTAAGACATAAGGAAATAATGCACTTCTGTAAAGATTCTAAAGTAGATTGTGAGATTATTAACCATAAGAAAATATATGCAGAGGTATTCACTGGGTTTTACCTCTGTGATGATTTATTTGTCAACAAGATTTCAGGAAGTGATTCATTGGTCTACAGATGGTATTGCTACTCTCTGTGTTTATATAACATTACAATTCAGAAATCAATTTCACATGTATTAACTTAGGTGATTTTCCCAATAGTCACCATCAAGGAAGGAAAGAGTTGGAGTGGGCAGGGTTGGTGGGAAATGTAAATAAACTACTTATGTATTTAGAAATTCTTAGAAATAAAAAAAATGCATAAATGTGTGTATGACATTGTTAAACAACATATTAAGATCTGTCTGTATGATTACAATACATGTGCCTTTGCTTAGCACAACATTTACAAAGTGTGATCGCCAAATTTATTTATTAGAACCTTATTTATGAGTATGCATGAAGTACTGTTCACTTTTAAGAATTCTATAATGTAATTATGGCATATAAAAGAAATTGTGTTCCACCTACCGGGTACTGTATACCTAGTTACAGCCTCAAGTGAAACAGACATATATTGAGTTACCCATACATACTAAAATTGTTTTGTATATCTGTTATACTTTGTACATGTTACTTTTAATATCTTTAAGAGAAATTAGGTTTTACTTCCAGTGACCACACGGACAGTCCGAATGTAACAAATTTGGTTGCAGAGAAAACGTCCACTAAGTACTGGCCACTATCGATCTGGACCAAACCCACTGGGCAGAGCACCCCAAGCAGCCAAAATGGGAAACGGGATTCTAACCCTCCAGCCTGACAGCTGTTCCCCCAAGACTTCGCCCCTGTTCAGCCCTGAAGCAGTTACAGAAGACAGACCTTCGCCCTTTTCCCTATAGAAAGAAAAGGCTGGAATGTCAGGTTGTGAGCTCCAGAAGCCCATTGGAATGCAGAGACACCTAAGATGTTGCCCAAGGACTGGCTCTACCAGGCTAGCCTTTGGCTATGCTCAAGCAGGCCACCACCAATTACTCAGGAATCTTCCGCCTTGCCTTCTGAACCACCCCACCCTCACTGAATCCCACTCCCACCTTCTCCCTTAAATTCCCAAGCCAGAAGCCATTCTGTGCTTGGCCCTATCTTTCCCCTGAGCCTAGCCCCAGCTACCCTGAATTAAACTCTGCTCTGCGGAAAAAAAAAAGAATTAAAAAATATATATACATATATTTAAAAAAATCTAGCCAAGTGTGGCGGCTCATTCTTACTCCCAGCACTCAGCAGGTAGAGGAACACAGATCTACATAGCAAGTTCCAGGGCACCTGGAGTTACAGGGAGACCTTGTCTCAAAATTTAATTAATTAATAAACTAAAAATTAGAATCTTGCATATTGAGAACTATTGGTGATTCTCTATTCTTTTCCTTTCAGTTTCTTTCTCTTACTTTCATTTCCAGTACCACACTTGTTATATTTTCTAAGTTGTGATAAACTCAGCTACATTGCTATATGTATTTGTAATTGAATTCAGTATTATGCAGGTTTGCTTTCTGTGTATCTTTTCTCTCCACTAAGATAGACAACAAACATTATGCACTATGTAGCTGTACATATAGAAACTGCAGCAAAATTAATGCTTAGCAATCTGGATCATTTGAGGTACCTGACAAGTTTCTACTTGAAAACTACCTAGACAGACCCTTCTGATTTTGTTTATTACACAACACTGAAGACACCTTTAAGGCAGCTAGTCTTAATACTGGAAATGCATTCCCACAATATTAATGTAACTTATCAGACGGGCACAAATAACTTTCAAAAATCCCACCTCTACTTTTAATATATATATTTTATGATCTTTATTTTATGCATATGAGTGCAGTGCCTGCATGTGTGTAAGTGCACCCATGCTGAGCAATACCTGTGGATTCAGAAGAAGGCATTGGATTCCCCTGGAACTAGAGTTTCATATGGTTGTTACCCATCAAGTGGGTGCTGAGAATCGAACCAGGGGTCCACTGCAAGAGCTGTGGTTCCTCTGTAAGAGCAGTCTGTGCTCTTAACTGCTAAGCCATATATCTGTCCAGCCCCCTACCTTCTACTTTTGACATTAAGAGTACACGGACTCGGGTGAGGTGGGGGGCATGGAAAGGGAAGTAACTCTAGATTCGATTGAGAAATGATGTAAGACTTATGGAAAAAGTTTAAAAATAAAAATAATTAAAAAACATGAAAATTATATAATTCAAAATGATATCTAAATGCTCAAAAAGAGAATTATTTAATATAAAATCAAGATGAAGCTGGGGAAATCATGATGAATATGCCTCACATGGTTCCTACTATTTTCTACTTCAATATGTTGGAAAATAAATGAAACATAGTCTCTCAAAGGTTAGAGGTTAGGATAGATAAAAACAAGATTACTTTTGGAGAACCAGTCATACCACTCCTGGGTATATACCCACAAGACTCATCTTACTGCAGAGATACATGCACAGCTATGTTTATTGCAGCTCTGTTCACAATAGCAAAAAGCTGGAACCAGCCCAGGTGCCCCTTAACTGATGAGTGGATAGAGAAAATGTGGTGCATATACACAATGGAGTTCTGTGCAGCGGTAAAGAGGGTCAAGCAAGACCCCTCCACCAGCACCAGCTACACCTCACCTGCCTGGAAATACTGTGCAGCAGAGGCAGCCATATGCCTGTATATCCCAAATCTAATTGACTATTAGCTCTCTCCTTGGAGGAATAACCCACGGCTTATGCTGCAAGCTTACATCCTCTAATGGTTAGGAGACGTTATAAGCCATAGTAAGACCCTGCAATATTTAACAGAAAAAAATGTAATTCATGGATTAACATACCATCCAAACATTTGTGTCTATACCGAAATAACCTACCATAACAATTAGTACTGTTTAAATACCTATATATCTAATTGCTTGTGCTTCATTAGTAGGATTGAAAGGTTATTCCTGGACAAACTGTCAGCCCATGAAAGGAAACAGCCAGAATTGACCAGAGTCCAAGACAACAGCTCCAGAGAAAGTAGACTGTTTTGCTTCTCATCCACCTGTGCCCCTTTTCTAAGCCTAGGGAACAATCTGCGGAAGAGGGTGCGTGGTAGAATGTAAGGGATGCGATTGGGGTGAACAGTGAAACTACAGCAATATAGTCTGGACACTTATTTGATCAACTTGATTGAACATACAAGCCCCCCCACCCCCCTGCTGGATGGTGGGACCCATGGGCTGTGTGGGTTTGGGCACAACTGCTTGCAAAATGATTTTACACGAAGGATGCTTGTACTCATAAATTATCACTTATTGTTAAAAAATGAAAAAAATAAACTCAGTGAAAGATGCAGGACAGTTATGGCAGAATGCATGATCTGGGATGGGTTGGGGTGGGGGGAAGGTAAAGGGAAATATGCCTGAACTGAATTGGAAAATGATGTATGAAATACACAAAGCATCAATAAAAAATGAAAATTAAAAAAAAACAAGATTACTTACAAATTATTAGTGCTTTAAAAGTTATTAGTGAAGGCAACAAAGAGAGCTACCCAGTTTCACTGTCACTGTAATTTTAAAGAACTTGGAAGCACACATGCCCATTGTGATTACTGACAAAGGCTAACAGATTCAATGTGTTAATGTTCCAACCACATGGAATATGGAAATATATCAGGATTTCAGATTCTTTCCCACGTGAGGAAATAATTCTGTTCTTTAAAAGGGTTTGTGAATATGATCATTTGATCATAGGGGAAGTTGTGTACTGAGGGGATAATCTGGCTTCACTAAGTGCTAATCAAAACATCTAGAGTTACTGCTCTGAGACTGTATTTATATTCCATCATCATCAACCCAACTACCATCAATTAATTGTTAAGTGAACAGGCGATATCAATCAGCAGTTGAGACCACTTGCTGCCCTTGCAGAGGGCTGGAGTTTCGTTCCTACCACACACATGGTAGCTAACAACCACCCATAAGGCCAGTTTGGAACACGACAACTTCTTCTGACCTCTGCAGGCATTGCAGGACACAGGTGCATTTACATCCAGGCAGGCAATACATTCATACAATAAAATATAAATAATAAAATATTTAAAAATAAATAAAAACTACAGGGTATAACCATTTGACATTTGGAGATCCTTTATATGTGCATGCATCTAAGTGTTTTAAGAGTAATCTCACATCTGTGAGATCAAGTGAATAATATACTCTCAAGTATTCTGTAAATCGGACACATGCTTTATGTTATAAAAATATAGTCAGGATATAAATGTATATTTGCAGCTTTGAAATAATCAAATATATATGGAATACCTGTTGTGTGATTCATTTGACACCAAGCAAACACAATAACAGTTCTTTGGCATTTTCGTAACTTATTACTAAGACATTCTATTTTGTTGCTGTCATCAGATCACACACACAAACACACACACACACATTTCATTGTCAAACAACTGTAAAATTTTGAGTTAATGTTAAATTCAGGAAATGCTGAGTTAATCATTTAACACATGATTTTGTATCTCTAAGAGAGGAATATAAGGCAAAATATGATTGTTCATGCATATAGTCACAGAAATCTGGAGACTGGGGCCCTGGGAATACTGAAGCAGGATAAGAATTACAATCCCAGCTGGGGCTACATCCTAAACCACTGCCTGAAAAATTAAATAGGAAAAAAAAAAACATAAACCAAGATTAAATTTTCTCCAAATTCTAAAGAGCAGAGGATTCAAATGTATCTTCAAAAAAGAAAAAAAACTAGTTCTCATGTTTAAAAATTGTAGTGTTGTATCTCTAAACTTTCATAAACACCTTTGTTTCTTTAAAAATGTATTCTACTTTTGGTACTTGAAAGGAAAGTTATAAGCTAAACATAAAATTAATACATAAACTTTGATATTAGACCTTTTCTAGTTTAAGTAGTATTTATCTATTGGGTAAAAGAAATATTGCTAGATATCATTATGTAGAAGAAACACAACTTGGACTTCAAGAAAATGAGAATACTTGAGGAGAACTAAGAATAAACTATGCTATTCCTTATAAGCAAGGTATTGACAAAGTGTTTGAGATTCTGGAAAGAATTAGCACAGAAGTAATTTTGTGTCAGAAGGCACCAATGACTTGAAATTAGAAGACCAAAGAAGGAAGAATGATGTAATATCCAAACACAAATGGAAAGGCATGAATGGTGTGAAATGCCATGCTATTCAATGAATGGAATCAAGGCAGTGTGTCATACACATTCCCTTTATTATATGCAATGTGACTTCAGTAATTAGTAGTTAACAGACTGAAACTTTCTATTCATAATTATTGAATTTTAATGAGATTCTGAAAGTTATATAAATACTTGAAGTCTTATCTTAAAACATTAAGATATGAAATACATTTTATAACTAAAACATGAAATAGAAAAGAATATTTGCAATTGGTCTAGCAAACATTTCTATGTCTCAATTATAGAAATCATTAAATTTTCTGGTATTTAACTTATTTAATTATCTATTCTTATTCTATCATTAACATTCCCTATCTTGTACCTGTGTTTGACTTTCTTTTGTTACATTTAAAACTGACCATTTTTTTATTGATGCTTTGTGTATTTCATACATCATTTTCCAATTCAGTTCAGGCATATTTCCCTTTCCCTTCCTCCCACCCCATCCCACCCCATCTCAGATCATGCATTCTGCCATAACTGTTCTGCATCTTTCTCTCAGGTTTTTTTTTTTTTATTTTTTAGCAATACGTGATAATTTATGAGTACAAGCATCCTTCATGTAAAACCAATTTGCAGGCAGTTGTGCCCAAACCCACACAGCCCATGGGTCCCACCATCCAGCGCGGGGGTGGGGGGGTGGGGGGGGGCTTGTATGTTCAATCAAGTTGATCAAATGAGTGTCCAGACTATATTGCTGTAGTTTCACCATTCACCCCAATTGCAGCTCTTACATTATACCATGCCCCCTCCTCTGCAGATTGTTCCCTAGGCTTAGAAAAGGGGAACAGGTGTATGAGAAGCAAAACAGTCTACTTTCTCTGGAGCTGTTGTCTTGGACTCTGGTCAATTCTGGCTGTTTCCTTTCATGGGCTGACAGTTTGTCCAAGAATAACCTTTCGATAAACTGAACTTTTAAACAGTCGTAATTTCTATTAATATTATTCATATACATGAATATATTTTCAGGTCAATTTCAGTATTAGTTGTACCCTGGAGATGAAGCCAGGGTGAGTATCAGTTCCTTGACTCTTGCCAAGAATCACTACTGATTTATTTCCTCTTGTACTGAAACCAGTGAGGAGAGAAACTTCAAATGGCAATTGGTCCACTAACCACATCAGAGTTAATTAAATTAAATATGCTATATTTCACTCCTAAACAAATTCTCAAAGGAATCACATGGGAAATGCTTTAATTATAGCTGAAATGTACCTCAGAGTGCTCAGACTTTGGAGTGAAACTAGATTCCCTTTGGGGATTATTTATGAAGTGATTACTAACTGCAATATTGTGGAGTCTTTGGATGCATAAGACTGTTCCTTCCATGGAACCACATTTAGTACCAAGTGGAGAACTTTGTAGAAATAAGGACACATTTATACACTTCATGTGCCATTTGCAAATGGTTTTGTAGAGTCTCAAAATTGAATAAGGCTTTTTACTGGAGGAAAACAATTACAGTTAAAGTGATTTTCCTACCATATGTAAATTAGAGCTGTGAATTCTATTCTGTGATATAAAATATGAATGTAAACTTGTACAACCACTATGGAAAGCAGTGTGGAGAACCCTTAAAAAACTTGGAATGAGCTTACCACCTGACCCAGTCATTCCACTCATGGGTATATACCCCAAAGACTCATCCTACCGCAAAGATACATGCACATCCATGTTTATTGCAGCTCTCTTCACAATAGCAAAGAGCTGGAACCAACCCAGCTGTCCCTCAACAGACGAGTGGATGACAAAATGTGGTACATCTACACAATGGAGTACTATTCAGCAGTAAAGATGGCATTATGAACTTTGCAGGTAAATGGATGGAGCTCGAAGCCATTATACTGAGTGAAGTAACACAGTCTCAGAAAGAAAAACGGAGAATGGTTTCCCTCATTTGTGGATGCTAACACCAAATCCCCAGCTGAAAGGCAAGCTGAACAACATTATTGTTATATATCTGTTTATCTGAAAGCAAATATGTTGTTATAATGTAAATCTCTCAATGGGCTCTAGAATCCACCCACCACTTATTTTCAGACTCTGTAATTACTCTATATGGGTGGAGAGTATGTATCCATATTTTAGAGTAATATGAAATTAATAGAGGAAAATGTGAATTCCTAAGCATAAAAAAAAGACTGAGAGAAAGATGCAGGACAGTTATGGCAGAATGCATGATCTGGGATGGGACAGGGTGGGGTGCGGGGGAAGGGATAGGGGAATATGTCTGAACAGAAATGAAAAAATGATGTATGAAATACATAAAACATCAATAAATAAATTTTAAAAAAGAAAATGAAAATTCTTTCCACAAATACAGCAATATTTTATTTCTTGTAACATCTGTCACTAGCAGGTAATTGCTTTACGTGTACATTCAGTCCAAAATAAATACTAAATAAATGCAGTTGTTATAGTCCTCACTATTGTATTTCCCTCATGTAGAACAATAACTGCAAGATTAAAGGGTATTTAGCACATATTTGTTGAAAAATGAATATTGAGTTAAATATAATGCTTATTTTATATTTTGATAAGAACTGAAAATTTTTTCCAGAAAATTTGTGTCAGAAATCTTATAAAATAGTGTTATGTGCCTTAAATGCTATTTCATGCTAGATCTTATTCAACTCAGCTATTACATTTTATCAGTCTCCTTGGTGAAAGACATCCTCTTTTTAATATGTTTTCTTTGTTAGTAAAATGAGTGAATTTCTTAGGTTTTGTAGAAATATATATATTTTTTCTTACCATGTCTGTGTTTTTACACAGCTTTTTGCTGGGTTTGCTTGGCTCAATATCACTCTCTATATATTGTTACATCATAAGTAGCTTGTTTTCTCATTTTATTTTGTACCTAATTTATTTGAGGATAGATGTTATGGATAAGAGCAAAGACTCTGGAACTAGACAGCTGGTTTAAAATCCCAAAGTTGTCTCTTAGTATCATGTAACCTTAAGCCAGTTACCTTATTATGTTTCCATTATTCTCACCCCCCCAAATGAGGGAAATTATAGAAGTTTATCTTATAAAGGGTTGAGTTCATGCATGTAATAGGCTGCAAAATATGTTGGTTTGCAGGTAATGCTCCCAAATCACCCATTCTTGTATGTGGATGTGGGATTCAATAACTTGGAAGACTTGTTAACAAGATGGTAAACTATTCTGCTACATTTCCTTCTGGTAATTTTGTAACTTGGTTTTTCACTTTAAATTATTAATTTATGTGAAATTTTCTTTGCTCAAGGTGCCAGAAATATATGAGAATAAGCCAACCCAAGAGAAGTGAGTCCAAAAGGTAATTAGTGAATATATCAAAGTTTTTTCTGCTGAACATGATACAGCAGTCTAGTGTGGACACCATTATGGGTTTTTGTTTTTAATGACATGTATTTATTTATCTGAGCAAACAGTGGAGGTAGGCCAGGGGTGCTCGCAAGGACAAAGGACATGTTAGAGTGAGCTCTTTCCTCTCCGTGTGTGGATAGTGGGGATGAAACTGAGCATTAGGTATAGCAGCAACAAGCTTTATCTGCTGAGCCATCTTCCCAGCCTGCATTCTGTTCTGTCCCTTAGTATTGCACCATCAATAATGGGATTTAATCACTGAATCTTTATTGTATAGTATTTGATAAAGGAAGACCCTAGAGTATTCTTTCTTGTATTTCAAAACAATCCTGTCTACATTAAAGGTTCATTCTTCTAAATGATTTTCTCATTGTCATTTTGATTGATGCACCATTCAAATGTTTGCTGATTTGTGTAGAAATGGCAACTTCATAATAATGCTTTTTCCATTCTGTATATCACACTTCACTTTACATACTCAAAATTAATCCTATTTCTCTGAAATAATTTTATTACTGTCTTTCATTGCAGAAACTTTCATCTAATACAAATTACTAACTTTATGTTCCTACATACTTAAGATGTGAGGCAATGATGTTCACTATGGCTCCTTCACCCATGTCAAATTTGGATAGAAACACATTTCATGATCCTAAGAGAATGATCCTTCTAAAGCTTTGAAGTGATTAAGGGTACACTTAACCCCAGTGATAGAGCTGAGGTGTGCTGAGAAACTGGAGTATCTGACAGGACAGGCCTGGTTTCAAACAATAAGCATATTTTCAAAATCATAGAATTGCAACTATACCATTATGTTATATGGGAAAGGTAGGAGAAATTCAGCTTCATTGATGATTATAGAAGTCAAAATCAAAACTTCATATATGATGATAGGCATAACTAAGCAAATACATGTATAACAATAACAAATACTGGCAAAAATGTGAAAAGATATTAATTATATGCTTGCATGGGTGATGGAGATGTAAAATGGCAAAGCTGTTTTGAAAATGGTGTGATGATTCTGAAGAAGGTTAACTGAACATTTACTAGATAAATACTTCCATGCTCATGACTCTATGAGATGTGAAAATATAGTATCATGGAAAATATCATCACAAATGTTCATATCAGCACTGCTTATACTAGCCAAAATAATGCCTTTATTTACTGATTATGATGGTTGATGTTAATGTGTTCCCATAACAGAACTTATACAATCAGATGGGACATGGGCCTCTGGACACGACTGGCAGAGAGGACCTTGATCATATTAAGTTTGGAAGAACTCCCCACTTTGGGTGATGATTTCCTGAGCAGGGACCCTGAGCTGTAAATGAGCAATAATAAGCATACATCCATCTCTGCTTCCTGTTTGTAGATGTGATCAACTACTTCAAGCTTCTGTTGCCTGGACTTCCACTGTCTTGATGTATTATAAGTGAACTTTGAACTAAAATAAAACATTTTCTCTCAAGTTGCTTTTGTCAGAGTATTTTATCCCAGTAACAGATTAAAAAACTAAAACACTAATAATTTCTTTAAAAGTACTATTTTCCACCATAGAATGAAGTACACAGTATGTGCTCCAATGCGTTAACCCTGAAAATATTTATGCTACATTTAAAAATCCAATTGCACATTAAATAATATTTTTACTTTTTTAATTTCTATTCTTTTCATAGACTGTGACAATATTTTTAAGGACAGAGTTTGGGCTTTTAAAAATGTATAGATGCATCTTTATTGAGATTATTCAAGTTTCATGGAACTTAATTTTCAGATTCAGAAAATTTATTATCTCAAATGCATAAATAAATATAATCTAAAACAATAGAAATGAAAATTTTCAGTTTCAAGCAATATTTTTTTAAATATACACTCTACTAGCTTCAATTAAATTAGAAAATAATTTAAATGACCAGGAAGGAGTAGATTGCTCTGAAACAGCATGCCTCTGAGGTACTGTCTCTGTAGTGTGAGCACTCATATCTAAGCAAACAGCTGAAGAAATTAAATGAGGGAAATGAGATTTTGAGCTTCATCTCACATGTAAATACATAACAAAACCAGAAAGGAAAGGTTCATAATATTCAGGAGTTCCATTATATGTATATTTGATGCTTACTAGAATTTTGATAGAGTTATAATTGTAAATAAAAATTTTAATTTTCAGATTAAAGAGCATTTGCAATCACTAATTGGGTTTGATTGGAGGAAGAACAATCCCTTCGATCCATCAAGAAAAAACACATTTATTTGATTTTTACCTAGTTGAATACAAGGAAACCAAAATGGGTTCTATGGATGCTATTAAAAAACATTGTATGTTGGCCTTAGTGGCGCATGCCTTTAATCCTAGCACTCAGGAGGCAGAGGCTGACGGGATCTTTGTGAATTCAAGGCCAGCCTGGTCTACAGAGTGAGTTCCAGGACAGCTGAGGCTATAGGAAGACCCTGTCTCAAAAAAGACAAAGAAAAACACGTTTGATTCCCAGAACCTACATGGCAGCTAACATCTATCTGCAACTCCAGTTCCAGGGGATCTGATCACCTTTTCTAGCATCTCCCAGCATTACACAATATGGACATACTTACATACATGCAGGCAAAACATTCATAAACAAAAATGAATAATAAATAAAATATTTTACATGTTGCAAACATTGTTTTTAAAACCATTATAAGTGTTGTAGTGCACAGCTTTAAACCCAGAACTAGTGTGGTAAATATAGGAGGATCTCTTTGAGATCAAGACCTGTATGGTATACATAGTGAATTCCAGGCCATTTCTTAAAAAATATTGTAAGAGAACAAAATTTGAGGATTATGTAGCATTTAGAAAATAAGAGACTATAAAATAAGAAGAAAATAATAACAACGGCATAGATTTCAGTTGTTAAGCAGCCCTGCTCAATTATCAAATTTAATAATCCCAGCAACAAATATTGTCTTCTTTCACCAAAACAGAAGTTTTCCTTTAAGAAATTTGGAAATCAGCTTCAAAGTATAGTTTGAATTAGAAAGAAAGGACTTTTATGCATTTGTTTTATTTTACCCCCAAATCCTGTGAGCATTCTATGCTAATCCAAACCTGATAAATGTTTTCTATTCAGTAGTAAAAGAGTAAAACATCTGAGACATGAACTGTAGATGAGGATAAAAGCCCTCTGGATGAAAGAAAGCCACTGGACTACACAGATTAGATGCATTTTCTGTTTTATTCACATAATAATTGACATATTTATGGGTCTATTATGATGATTTCATATATGTCTATTTATAATTATCAAATAGAATTATTTGAATTTCCACATTCTTTTTTTTTTTTTTTTTTTTTTTTTTTTTTTTTTTTTTTTGGTTTTTTGAGAAAGAATCTCCCTGTAGCTCCGGCTGTCCTGGAACTTGCTGTGTAGACGAGGCTGGCCTTGAACTCACAAAGATCCTCCTGCCTCTGCCTCCCAAGTGCTAAGATTAAAGACATGCACCACCATGCCCAGTATGAATTTCCATATTCTTAAAGATTAAATATTCACCTATTAAAAAAGATTAAATATTCATTTGGGCTTGAGCCTTCAAACTCTTCTCTTTCAGTTCTGTACAAAATACATTAGTTACTGCAACATATTCTCATTGCAATGCAGTGCCATATTCTTTTATCACATATACTTTTTTCCTGGTATTCCATTTCCTGCTTTCATCCTCTCTCTCTCCTTCCTAAGTTGCAGTGACGTTTACTCTAATCTTTGTTTCTATCAAGACTTTGTTTACCTTCCATACAGGAGCAAGAACATGCAGTATCTTCTTGTGACAACACATGGCCACAGATAACAAGATCTCATTCTTTTTAAGATTGAATAATATTCTATTATCGAAAAACTTCAAGTTTTATTAACCATTTATCTCCTAATAGGCATCTCATTATATTCAATATGATAAATAGCACTACAATAAAAATGAAAGTGCAGGCAGACATGTGTTCAATATTTTTTTTTTTTGGTCTTTTCGATACAATATATATTGGGATATATGCCATTGGTGGGATTTCTTGTGAAGACCCTACATACTGTTCTCCATAATCAATATAAGAATTCCTATTTAACTAATTTAGTATGTGTTTCTTTTCTGAATATATTCATTCATACTGGGTAGATGATTTTTGTCTATTATTATAGTCATTCTACCTAAAGTAAGACTATTTCATTTTCATTTTCGTTGTCATTAGAGATTTCAAACCTTTTTTATATATTTGCTTTTCTTTCCATATATTTGCTTTACTTTTGTACATCGTATTTCCAGAAATGTATGAGATTAATGGATTAATTTTTAATTGGGTCTTTTATCTTTTATGTAGTTTTACTGTTTACTTTCCCTGACTTTTTAAATTTTTATTTATTTTGTATGTGTATGAATGTACTGTCTGTATGTAGGTCTGTGCACCCGCGTCGTGCAATGCCGCAGAGGTCAGAAGAGGGCATCGGATTCCCCTGGAACTGGAGTCAAAGACGGTTCTCAGCCGCCATGTGGGTGCTGGGGATCGAACCCGGATCCCCTGCAAGAGCAGTCAGCACTCTTAACCGCTAGTCCATCTCTCCAGCCCACTTTCCCTGATTTTTAATTATACTTTAGATTCAAAATGACTTCACTTTGTGCTCATAGTATCAAAAAATAAATTTGATTCTCAAAGAAAATATTTTTTTTTCAGGTAGAGAAGTAAAACAGAGCAGGGCTTTGTGGCCTACAAAGTGAGGTCAAGGCTAGCATGAGGGATTTAATAAGACCTTGTCTCGAAATTTAAAAAGAAACATCTTAAATGTGTTATACAACTGGTGTAATATGCATTAAATTTGAAAGCAAGCAACTAAACAAAGGACAGCCACAACAGAATCCACTGTTTAAAAACCTTCAGCAGAGCCTCTCCAGTGGTGTTGAGATCCAGTACTGCCTCTGATTTATGGTGTGATTATTGTTTCAAAACAGGAAACCTAAATACACTCTATACCATGAGGCACATATACATCAGAGGACAACAGAAATTATTTAAAGATTTATTTTTCTTTATTATACTTATATTTATTTGTTGCGTGTGTTTTGGGGGGTACACACACATGGCATGGCACACAATGTGGAGTCCGAGGAAAACGTGGAGTTAAGCCTCTCCCTTTACAGTGTGGATCTCAGGGATCAACTCAGCTCCTCAGACTTGGTGATAAGAGGCTTTATCCACTGAATCATCTCAACAGCCCGGAATTATTTTATAATGAGTTTCCAATGTGCAGTGTTGGAATCTTAGACTATGATGCAATCTTAATAAAATTTAGCTATTGTTTCTTTAAGCTAATCTAATATAAAGTAGAGTTGAGAAGGAAATTTGGGGAATAAAAAAATGACTCCTGGCACTCAGAAAGTATCAAGAAAGAGTGTCAGAGTATAAAATGGAACTGGGGCATAGCACATAGGTAGCTCAGTGGTAGAGGGCTTACCTTCCATGTGGGAGGCTTAGGTTCAATCCTCAGTATAAAAAAAGAAATATATATATATATATATATGAAAAACCAATGGACACTGTTAGTGACATTTTAGTGAATCACATTTATCTATACTTATTTCACATTTAAATGGTTTAGTAAGGGAACATTGCAAAGTATTTGTAGTCTGAGCAAGCAAATAGGAAGTTTGGAAACCATTATTTGTCTATTACTTGTTCAGATTTACAGGAATCTGTTCATAGGAGCAAGGAGAGGTGCTCAGCAAACCAATAGAATTTAACATCAAGGCATGTTGAACAATAAACAGGAAGGAAATTTGGAGAACCTTTCCTCAAATGTATTTTGTAGAAGAGATTATTTTTCTGAGGTCATTTCAGCAGTAGGAGCAATGCTTCAATTGAGTTTTCTGGATGTTTATTTCAGTATTCTGTCCACAGAAAACTTCAGCTCCATAAAGCATCTGTGAAT
Organism: Rhizomys pruinosus; assembly: GCA_009823505.1. Taxonomy (NCBI): domain Eukaryota; kingdom Metazoa; phylum Chordata; class Mammalia; order Rodentia; family Spalacidae; genus Rhizomys; species Rhizomys pruinosus. The sequence continues at coordinate 2,954,930 of VZQC01005063.1, read as the reverse complement.
AAGCTGGTAGTGTGATTATAATGCTTTGTGATTTGATAATCAACTGAAGATGTGCAGTCATATGTGTGAAAATTCTGACCTAATCTCATCAATGATCATCAACTTTCTTAATACTGTCAGCTTTCTCTGTATGTGGAGGCTGAGGAAATATATTCTTCAACCTTGTTTTTTCCTTATTTTGGAAATGCTTCAGCATCCAGGAAAACTGAAGGAACATTTATAAGATATTTGTATAAAAAGTTAAATGTTTAAGCTCATTAGTGAGTTATTAGATAACAACAGGATGCCATAGTCAGATATCTTGTTTGAGTAGGTGATTCATTCTTTATACCTTCCTTTTGTCAGGGAACATGTTTTGGTTCTGCACATTAAGCTATAAACCAGGTGCACTATTGACTTCACAACGGAATAGAATAACTATCCAAGCATTAAATACAATTGCACCCTCTGAATATAAAGACCAATTTTTCAGTCCTTACTTAGGGAAACTATCTTTAGAATCAGTGGGAGTTCTTCCTAAATTGGGAATGAATTGGATTTAATAAACCCACAGCTGTGTCCATTTTAGCATGGCTTTTTCTCTAAGATTCATTGTGTTTCTTAAACTAATGAAAAACAGTTTTTATTATAAATATGATGAATAATTAAATAACTAGTAACTAATTTTCACACTTCTATTTTCAAAAGTCTTCTTTAAAAAGATGATCTCTTAGGAGAGTAATGCAGAAAACTTGAGTAGAAAAAAACAAAGGTTTAGTTCCTAATCTAATATTTTAATGATATTTATATTTACAAAGAATTATCTTTTGATTTAATACAAAATGTGTTTCAGAATATATGTAATATATAATAAAAAACAGAAACTTTAAAAAGTAGAAGAAAAATACAGAAAGGCAGATAATACCACTAGAATAAGGCCTAGAATTTCCCCATTTTGCAGTCATTTTTCTCTTTCAAGTACATAGAAAAGAAAAGCGATAATCATCAAACATAATAGTTTCCTAGGATACACACTATCTGGGCAAAACTATTTTGGTATTTATTAATACTGTAAAAATTCTTTTGAAGCATCTAGAAAAAATGTTTTCAGTCAATCCACAACAAGTGAGAAAAGTAAGTAGTTTGGGGGAAGTTTTGTTGACAAAAAAAGGCTCATCTATCTCACTGGTCAGACCACATATCTTCTCTGCAGTCATCTCAGTTTGTCCAAAAATAGAGAATGGCTCAACTCTCATAATCACAGAAAGAATCTCATGGGTTCCCAAGTAGAGACTGGAGAAAAGTAGTTGATGCTTGATGGAGTGGGAGTGGGGGGGGGCAAGAAATATCTTATGATCCTTTCACATGTACAGCTGTAGTTACAGTCAAAAGGCAGTGGGAAATTCAGTCATCAAAGAGATTCTCAAAATTAATTTAATTAAGGAAATACAAAAATAATTTTCATAAGATATGTATTGAGCTTGGGGAATGAATGAACAGATTTAAAATATCAATAGCATCTATAAAATATTTATTTTTCTTCTCTTTGTTTTCTTAATTTTAATTAATTAGAATAGCACCACAAAAAAGTTACATTAATAACTTACTAAAAGTGTTTCATGTAGTTTGTAGAAAATGAATACAGCATAAAACACATTTTTTCCTAAAATGAGAAAAACATAGGTTACTTTTTTTTCTGTATGTTTTGCCCAGGGTAGTAGTTAACACCTGAAATTTCAATACTTTAGAATCTTGAGTCAGACATATTGTGAGTTCCTGATCAGAAATGATTATTTACCAAGACTCTGTAACAGCAACATTTTAGTTCTATGCTTAAAATAAACCATGGTCATATTTGAATATGCTGTATGAATAATAAAAAGTAAACCTCATTGGATATACAAATTATTTGCAAGGATTTGATGAACTGGATCAGTGTTTGAATACTGTTTGAATGCATGTTTGAATACCTAACACGTATGTAAAATGGTACTAGATATTCAAAATGGTAAGCCAGTTTGTGTACACCTATAAACCCCAGAACTGGGGTCAAAAACAAGTATATCCTAAGAGTTTTCTGGTCAGCTAGCCTAGCTGAAATGATGAACTTCTGATTTAGTGATTGATCCTATCTCAATCCAATAAGATAGATAGTGACAGAGTAGTTCTGCCAATAACCTGTTCTATCCTCTGCCTGCATAAGCATGGGTATGAATACACCCAAAGTCATATGTGTACACCAAACACACCAACACACACACACACACACACATGAGAAATGTTTCTTATAAAATAAAAAGATAATAAAATACTGCATTCCTATTACCATTGGTGAATTAGATATTTGCAGCTGTTTAAAACATGTAATAAATATAAATTTACTTTAAATATAGATATGAAACAATGGATAAGATCAATTTATGCAGAAGGTTAAAGTACAAAAATCTCATGAATACAAAGAGAATCAGAGTTTAAGTTCTGCAAATATAAGATATGATTTCACTTCTCTCTATATAGGGTCCATTTCAGTGATTGAAATTTAAATAAATTCTCACTCTGTATCTTTTCTTATATCAAAAAGCTTACACATAATAAAGATGGACTAGCTATATTACAAATCTAATTTAAAATATTAATATTCATTGAAAACATGTCTCACTTTCTCAACAACACATTTTTCTACATACCTCTCTCTGAAAACAAATGCAAAATGTATTATTCATATATTGATTCACTTTCTTGTGTACTTACAAATGAAAACATGACATAATCAGGGGGGGAGGCAAAGGTACACAAACCTACAATATCAGTGATTTTCTGTTGAAGGTTATTTCCATTTGCAGTCTTTAAATTAAAGAGATAAAAAATGGAGTCTGTGGTTATATCTGAGTGTATAGAGAATATTTAGCATGCTGAAGTACTTGGCTTCAATCGAAAGCATGAAGTAAATGAAGAAACAAGCTGTTGATAATTTTAACCCTAAAGAAAATATATATCCATTGCACATGTATTATGTTCATGGGATGGACCGGAAATGATTTAAGTGAAACAAAACTATTTTATTGCCTAATAAATTTTTTGTTGCATCTGGGGAATTTAAATTCTTTAGCATATTTTCAGTCTAAATGAGTGATGACCATTTAATACAATGCTGAAAATTTTGCCTTAATAATCTCATGAAGCAATGAGAGTTTTTCTTTAATTGCAACTTTCATTAAAGTAAATTTTTATAATTATCTGTATTATTTAAAATATTTTGCACAAAATTAAACTCCACCTATTCTCAAACACAATCAGGTAAGAGTTTGTGCCTGCAATATTATATTTCACATGAAAAATACTGGAATTACACATTTGTCATTTTTATAGCACGTTGAGTTATATAGGTTTCTTAATAATAAGTCTTATTTTTATCATCAATAAATTTTATCAATAAATCTGTCTCATAAACTACAGAAGGATAGTATGGCATTTTTATAGTTATGAAGATGAAACAAGAAACAGACTGTTCAAAATGCTTTACAATCATGAATATTGTGCTATGGAATTTTACAATGACAGGAAAAAAGAAGTTAAATCTGTATTTTACTACAGTTTAAATAAAATATTCTAAGTGAAGGAAGTTTCTGAGTCCAAAATCAATGAAACACAGAAGGCACAAATACAGGGTCAGAATCAGGCAATATGACATTGAGGTAATCCGTGATGTGCAAAGAGCATCATGCAAGAGCAGGGACACCAGAAACAAATGCTGTGGACCAACTTAACACTGTCAAGGGCTTGGAAGGACAGTGTCACCCTGTGATATAAAGATACATAGAACAATGTAAATTCATGACTTTTCTACTTTCTTTGAAAGACTAGTGTCACTCCCTTACAAAAGGCTACTCTCATGCACATCCATGTTTATTGCAGCTCTCTTCACAATAGTGAAGAGCTGGAACCAACCCAAATGCCCCTCAAGAGTCGAGTGGATGACGAAAGTGTGGTACATCTACACAATGGAGTATTCAGCCATAAAGAAAGATGACATCATGAACTTTGCAGGTAAATGGTTGGAGCTTGAAGCCATTATGCTAAGTGAAGTAACGTAGTCCCAGAAAAACAAACAGGGAATAGTTTCCCTCATTTGTGGATGCTAACACCAAATCCCCAGCTGAAAGGCAAGCTGAACAACATTATTGTTATATATCTGTTTATCTGAAAGCAAATATGTTGTTATAATGTAAATCTCTCAATGGGCTCTAGAATCCACCCACCACTTATTTTCAGACTCTGTAATTACTGTATATGGATGGAGAGTATGTATCCATATTTTAGAGTAATATGAAATTAATGGAGGAAAATGTGAATCCCTAAACATAAAAAAAGACCGAGAGAAAGATGCAGGACAGTTATGGCAGAATGCATGATCTGGGGTGGGGGAGGAATATGCCTAAAGAAGAATATGCCTAAACTGAACTGAAAAATGATGTATGAAATACACAAAACATCAATAAAAGCATAAAAAAGAAGCTTAAAAAAAGGCTAACACTCTCTCAGCCTGCAGTGATCAGCCACCAATCATTCCTTGGCTTAGTGTGGGATTTACTTCATGTAGTCTGGTGGAGGATTGCAATGGGAAGGCACAGAACAGGGGAAGTGTTCTAAATATGATTGAGGACTATTGTATGATTGTACAAAAATTCAATATGCATATACATATATGAAAAAAGCCATGTAATATGATAAATTGGGTACAGATACCATGAAATATGAAATGGTAAGTTTGGGATTTTTTAGGAATAGTTAAGATGTTATTTTTGTCTTTTTACTGAATTATTGCCAATTTTATATAATATACATGATCATATTTAGAGACCACTCCCCTTAATAATGATTGCCAAAGTTCATGTACCCTGTTAAATATATTAAGGCCTATTGAGGGAAATTTGTGTCCTCAAGTGCACCTTCATTGTGGAGTCATCCACTGGAGCATGTTAATCTATCTAGTGTCACATTCTTAAAGAAATTAACTATACATCTCTCGGTAGCTATTATTTGAAGTGGTAATTTTATCTAAGAAAGTGACACTACTCATTATTCTAAACGTTTTTACTTAGAATCCTATGAGTTTAGCAGGCAGAGAGACATATGCTTTACTATACATAAAATCAAGCAAGGAAGCAACAACAGCTTACTAGGAACAAACAATGCAAAGAAGAGCAGGTCGAGGGAAGAACTGACCTTGTGCAAATTTGGTCAGAGCAGGCTAGAGAAGTTCAGTGCTGTTATATATAACTTAGAGATTCAGAGATGGAGGATACAAGAGTGAGGGACAGAGAGAGACCGAATGAGATAAAAAGGGAGAGGAGAGAGAATAAAGATAGATGGCAGATAAATGATGTTATAGACAGAAATGTTGATAGAGAGAGATAATAGATAGGGAAATGATCTAGATATATAAATAAGAATGGAGAAATGGAGCATCTTTTCTGTTTTTTTTTTTTCCCCCGAGCTGTTGTATTCTATTAAGAGAGAATCCAAAAAATATATGGACTTTGGAACACACCAAATTTAAGTATGATTGTTCAAAATGATACTGATAAATCATTTATTAAGAGCTGGCCTGTCATTGCAAGACACGGGCGCACTTACAAACATGCAGCCAGTACACTCATACACATAAGTAAAAATAATAATAAAATATTTTAAAACTTTTTTGAAAAGAACAGTTTCATCTTTCAGCATGAGCAATTCAGTGGCATTAAGTTCATTCATAGTGCTGTATAAACACCTCCTGGTTCTGAAATTCTTGAGTTACTCCAAACACAGCAAGCTTTCACTCCCAATTATCCCCTTCTCCCAGTTGTTAGCCAACCTGGTTTTTGTTTCTGTGACTTTATCTACTCTGGATATTTCATACAAATAGAGTAGTATATGATCTTATATAATCTTTTCACTTAAAAATTGCTCTGGCCTGTAGCAAACAAAAGTAGTTTCAAAGATTACATGCATTCATGTGTGCATATATGTATGAAACAGAAAGAGCCTGACTTTGTAGGCATATGAACTATAAAATGGGGAATTTCAAGTGCTTCAAAACTTTATTTACAGTATAATCACTAAAGTAATGGTAGTCTGAATAATGAACTCTATAACAGTTGACAATGTTTGTTTAAGCCTGAAGTGGCTTTGACTACCTTTAAAATGTTTGCATATGCTACTAAAATATTGACTTTTATGAAAACATTACAGAAGTTACAAATGGTGGATTAAAGAGAATTGAATAAGAACTGTGCTTGCTAATATAATGACCTAGAAACAGAAGTTAAACTTGAAAGAAGATAATCATGAAATCCTTAGCTTATGTAGGAAACAATAATTAATGTGGTTTCCTACAAATAAACTGTGGCCCTTCATCCTAATATCAAAGAACATTCTGCTAAATTTCTTACAGATGGAAAATGTTATTTTTTACTCACTATATAAAATCCAAAATTAACAAATTCTTACTACATATCTTTTCAATTGCATTTTACTGAAACTTTATTAAGTCTATACAGGCAATAACTCGGTAATACTGCAATTAAATTATAATATCAAAATAGAAATGTGTAAAGTTTGGGTTTCTGAACTAAAAAAAAAATCCACTTTGCAGTATCAAAGTAGAATTCAAGGAATCAAGCCTAAGAGTTTCACTGTCAATGACTTTACCATGGTACAGGGTAAATTATATTATAATAAATAATTCAAAGACATGCCTCTTATGTAAGTTGACTTTTGTAAGAAAAGTATTATAATAAAATTTAAGACTGAGTTTGTGCTGGATAGCTTTAGCTGTCAACTTGACCTACCTGGGATGATGAAGCCCCAATTGAGGAATTACCACTCAATTTGGACTGCCCCCTGCCATTGGACTGGCCTGTGGCCATGTCTGTGGGGCATTTTCTTGATTATGGAATGATGGAGGAGGGCCTACCCACTGTGGGTGGGTGCCACCCCTGGGCAGGTTTTGCCCTGTATTGTTTAAGAAAGCAGGCTGAGCACAGGACAAGAGAGCAAGCCAGCAAGCAGTTATCCTCCATGGTCTGTGCTCCGGGTTCCTGCCCTTAGTTTCTGCCTGGGTTTCACTTGTTGGATGATCTGTAAGCCAAATAAATCTTTTCCTCCCCAATTTGGCTTTGCTCATAGTGTTTTGCAACAAAAATTAAAAGCATACTGGAACAGAGGAAGAGCTAAGATTGTAATACTGCTTTCAGGAAAATAAATATTAAAGTTGAAGGAAGAAAAAAACAAAGATAAGAAAAGGAAAAAGCCCTCAATTTTTGCCATTCTCCAATTTTCACAGTGCATTTTTGCCACAATGAGTTATCACCATCAAAATAGTATTTAATCTCCAGAACAGTATAAAACAATTCCATCACATTATATGAAGATAGCAGATGGATGAGGAGGTCAAGGAAAATGCAAAGATATGCAAATATTTATAATCAACCCAGAAAAGAAGCAAAATATTTCTCACAATTATTACCAATTATGAAGCAATTATTTCTCATGATAATGTACCAAGATTGACAACAGTATTTACTCTAAGCAGTTCTTTAAAATTTGTCACAACCCAAAATTTATATACATAGACAATTAATTTAAAATATATACAGAAAAATTGCTTTAAAGAGCCATAACAGCATTGTAAAACATAATTTTTTAAATTAAACTTCAAACATAGAATTAACTATCTGTTTCAGATAGCCTGTTCCATAGTTACCAAGAGCATGGATTGTCTAACTCAGTAGTTTTAAATTCACACTATTTACCAGTGTATGAGAAGCACATTTTTATTGTTCCTCAATTAATGTTACTTTTGGCAACGTAAACCATTGTTTGGTAATATTATTTTATCTATATACATTATTAATATAATGCTTCAAGGAAATGAACAGAGAGTTTTATATTTTATTTATAATTTTATTTTATGTATTTCAGTGCATTGCCTGTAAATATGTAAGTGCACCTGTGTTATGCAATGCCTGTGGAGGTCAGAAGAGGGCATCTAAAAGTTCACAAACATAAATTAGTTTTCAATATTCATAGTAAAGTTGTCTTTGTGAGCCTGAAAATTAAAAACAAAAATGTAAATATCCAACAGTAAATGAAGAAAATTTGATAATTTGACAGGGTTAGTAACAGTCTAAACCACTGAAGTAGAAGTGGAAAATTAATTGGTATTGTCAGTTCAGCAATATAAATGTAATTCTGAACAAGAAGAGCTGCATTTTACAGCTTTTCCAGGATTAAGGACATTGAGATAAAGAGAAAACTGAGGAATTTACTAAAATACACACAATATTATAAAGGAAACAAGAAGCACACACAATTATATGTACTTCATTTTCTCATGATATAGAAAAAATTATAATATTTAAAGATTTCTAGGTCCAGAACCAATACAGCACTTTTCCAAAAAGAAAAAAAAAAAATCCCCTGATGAAATGTAGTGCGATGAAACGTAATGCTTCATTATGTACTTTAAGCTACTTTAATCTCTGAGTATTGTCCATGTAGTCTGGCTATAGAGATTAGCAGCATACAGTATACCACAGTGTGCCTTGGGCAGCACTATTATTTCTGGCCTAACACAGCTCCTGACAACTAAGAAAAAGTGAAACATTTCAATCAATGGGAAAAAAAAAAAACCCACTCAGGTTTCCACATTTCTTGATCCTCCTGGCGTTCTTAATTATCAGTAGGAAGTGAAGGGCTAGTTTCTTCTCTCAACCTTAATCCTGACTAGTTTTGTTGTTACTGAATAACACTTGGTCAGTTCTACACAGAGAAGGGTAGAAATCTCAATCCCTGCAAGTAGAAAGCCAGATAAATCCATAGAAAAACACCTACTACATTATTCTTTATTTACTAATTGCCTTATAATCATTACAAACACATTTCCAATATTTAATACACAATAAATTCCCTTAGACACAAAATAATTACAGGAATTGATATCTATGGATTTGTTTATTTTCTTCCATTTTCAGTTAGTATTGTGTATTTAAGATATGTCTAATATCAAAGTTCCAACAACTCCTGTCCCATATGTTAATCAATAGGTACAACAGAGGCTGAGCAGAAAAACTGTCTACATTCTCTCATCAGTTGATATCTCCTTAATTCCTTGTAACTTGATGTGTGCCCCCACTCCTCTACCAAAACACCCCATTAAAACGTTATTCATTCTGGTCTCCAGTCCAATAACCTTTTCAGGGTCTCTTTGTCCTTTAATCCTCAATTACATCAGCATTGGACCTCTCCCTCTACTGCTTGGATATGCATGTCTTACCTATAGTGAACTGTAATGGCTTCTTGCTGAACTTTATTAATTGTTCTTCCTTTTATTAGGTACCTTTCATTTTTAGAGATGGGTATTCCCAAGGATTCTACCTTTATCACATTTCTCCCTTTTGACATCTTTACACTCCCCCTTGAATATGCTCAGATGTTTTCAAGATCAATGACTATACAAGAACTCACCAAGTGCAAGATGGCTGATAGCATATAATGAGTTAGAATACTTAAAGAGCTTTTAATCTGGGTGTGGTGGAGCACACCTTTAATCACAGCGCACTGGAAGCAGAGGCAGGTGGCTCTCTGTGAGTTCAAGGACAGCGTGGTCTACATAGTGAGCTCCAGGCCAGCTGAGACTAAAGGAAGACCCTGTCTCAAAAAGACCAAAAAATTAAAAAAAAGGAACTTTTAAACATACATGACTCATTTCATACATGGTAACATATCACCATTTCTGAATGCCAACATATGTCTAGATTTATCACCTCCTGAAACAAGCTTCCTCTGATACCGTATTTGTTGTGCATGTTATTAAACTCAGAAAAGCATTCCCTTGATTTTCATGTATAATACTCTTCCCTATGACAATGGACATTGGTCCTCATGAAAAAAATATAATTTATATTTCCATAGATTAAATAATTCCATAATATTTATACATTTCAAGGCACCATGTTCTACATTATTAATTCATGAAATTATATCTATCAATTTAAAAACAGTTTGATTTGTTTTATTTTGTTGAGATAGTGTAGCATGCATCCCAAGCTGACCTTGAATTTGTTATATAGCTTAGGATGATATTAATTTTCTGAGCCTCTCTTCTCCAACTGCACAGTGCTGACATTATGGGTGTGAACCATTGTGTCCAATGAGGAACATTTTGAAAAAAATATATTAATAATATACTATAGAAACTATTTCAACAAATATTCAATAAAGCTTAATTTTATTGGTTATACTTTTCTTTTTTTTAAATTTATTTATTTATATACTTTTTACCAAATCTAGACCCGTGTCCCCTCCATCTCCCCACCACACCAGAGCTCAGGCGTTCTGCCAAACATGCTTTTCATCTCTTTCTCAGTCTTTCTCAGTATTCTCCATGTGGAATTTGAATGTTTTGAGCAGAAGTTCACAGTTTCAGTCAATTCTTTGATGCAGTCCTTTCTACTGTTGTTGTTGTTGTTGTTGTTGTTGTTGTTTCCAATAGGCATCATTCCCAACTGCTTTGGACAAAAGCTCAAGGAGCCGTGCACAAGGAATACTTACAACTAGGTAATTGGCACTAGCATCCACAGATGAGGGATACCATTCATCGTTTGTTTTCCTGGGACTGTGTTACTTCACTCAGCATGATGTCCTCTAGCTCCAGCCATTTTCCTGCAAAGCTCATGATGTCATCTTTCTTTACTGCTGCATAGAACTCCATTGTGTAGATGTACCACATTTTCTCTATCCACTCATCAGTTGAGGGGCATTTGGGTTGGTTCCAGCTCCTTGCTATTGTGAAGAGAGCTGAAATAAACATGGCCGTGCATGTATCTCTGTGGTGGGGTAAGTCTTGAGGGTACATGCCCAGGAGTGGTATGGCTGGGTCGGGTGGCAAGTTCATTCCAAGTCTTCCAAGGGTTCTCCACACTGCTTTCCATAGTGGCTGTACGAGTTTACATTCCCACCAGCAGTGGATGAGTGTTCCCCTTTCCCCACAACCTCTCCAGCACTTGGTATCATTTGTTTTCTTGATCCTAGCCAGTCTTATTGGAGTAAGATGATATCTTAAAGTGGTTTTCATTTGCATTTCCTTAATGATTAGTGATGTTGAGCAGTTCTTGAGGTGTTTCTCAGACATCTCTAATTCCTCGCTTGTGAAGTCTCTGTTCAGTTCTTTGCTCCATCTATTGAGCGGGTCATTTGTTTTCTTTTTTCTTTGTTTTTTGAGTAGTTTATATATTCTGGAAATCAATGCTTTGTCAGATGTATCTGCAGTGAAGGTTTCCTCCCACTCTGTGGGATTTCTCTTCACTTCCTTGATTGTTTCTTTTGATGTACAGAAGCTTTTGAGTTTGATGAGGTCCCATTTGTCAATTGTCGACCTTAATTCTTGTGCAGCTGCTGTCTGATTTAGGAAGTCTTTTCCTACGCCTATGTCTTGTAGTCTGCTGCCAACTTTTTCTTCTATCACCTTCAGAGTTTGGGGTTTCACGTTGAGGTCTTTAATCCATCTGGAGTTGACTTTTGTACAGGGTGAGAGGTAGGGGTTTAATTTCATTCTTCTACAAGTGGTGATCCAGTTTTGCCAACACCACTTGCTGAAGATGCTGTCTTTTCTCCATTGTGGTTTCTTGGCCCCCTTGTCAAATATGAGATGGCTGAAATTGTATGTGCTCAGATTTGGATCTTCGGTTTTGTTCCATTGGTCAACAGGTCTGTTTTTGTGCCAGTACCAGGCTGTTTTTATGACTATAGCCCTGTAGTATAGTTTAAAATCTGGTATAGAGATCCCTCCTGTGTAGCTCTTTTCACTCAGGATTGATTTGGCTATTCGGGGTCTTTTGTTTCTCCAAATGAATTTAAGAACTTTTGTTTCCAAGCCTGTGAAGAAACTCTTGGGGATTTTGATTGGGATTGCATTAAATCTATACAAGAGTTTTGGTAAAATGGACATTTTTACAATGTTAATTTTCCCAATCCATGAGCATGGGAGGTTTTTCCATCTTCTGAGGTCTTCTTCAATTTCTTTCTTTAAGGGTTTAAAATTTTTGTTGTAGAGGTCTTTGGTGTCTTTGGTTAGGTTTGTTCCTAGGTATCTTATTGTTTTTGAGGCTATTGTGAGTGGGAAGGTCTCTTTGAATTCTTTCTCCAGTTGCTTGTTCTTGGTGTAAAGAAAGGCCATTGATTTTCTAAGGTTAATTTTGTATCCTGCCACTTTGCTGAAGCTGTTAATCGTTTCTAGGAGTTTTCTGGTGGAGTTTTTTGCATCTCTTAAGTAAACAATCATATCATCAGCAAATAGGGATAGTTTGACTTCCTCTTTTCCAATTAGTACTCCTTTAATATCCTTTTCTTGCCTTATTGCTCTAGCAAGTGTTTCAAGCACTATATTGAAGAGGAGTGGTGATAGGGGGCAGCCTTGCCGAGTTCCTACCTTTAAAGGGAATGTTTCCGTCATTTCCCCATTTAGGATGATATTGGCTGTGGGTTTCCTGTATATGGCTTTGATTACATTGAGGAATGATCCCTCCAATCCAATTCCTTCTAGGACTTTAAGCATGAAGGGATGCTGGATTTTGTCAAAGGCTTTTTCAGCATCAATTGAGATGATGGTGTGGTTTTTGTCTTTGATTCCGTTTATGTGTTTGATGATGTTTATTGATTTTCGTATGTTGAACCATCCCTGCATCTCTGGTATGAATCCAACTTGGTCATGATGGATGATCTTCTTGATGTGGGTCTGTATGCGATTTGCCAGTATTCTGTTTAGAATTTTGGCATCTGTGTTCATGAGGGAGATGGGTCTATAATTCTCCTTTTTAGTTGTATCTTTGCCTGGTTTTGGTAATAGAGTGATGTTGGCTTCATAGAAGGAATTTGGGAGAATTCCCTCTGATTGTATACTTCTAAACAGTTTCAGAAATAATGGTTGTAGGTCTTTTTGAAATGTTTTATAGAATTCTGCTGTGAAACCGTCTGGGCCTGGGCTTTTTTTAGTTGGGAGGCTTCTTACTACATCCTCTATTTCTTCATATGTTATGGGTCTGTTTAAGCTGCTGGTCTCCTCTTGGCCAAGCTTTGGTGATTCCCAAGATTTCAGATATTCATCCATTTCTTCTAGATTTTCAAACTTGGTAGAATATAGGTTCTTGTAATATTCCCATATAATTTTCTTGATCTTTTCCTTGTCCGTTGTGATATTTCCCTTTTCATCACAGATTGTATTGATTTGGAGTTGTTCCTTCTTTCTTTTTGTTAACTGGGCTAGAGGTCTGTCTATCTTGTTTATTCTTTCAAAGAACCAACTTTTGGCTTCATTGATTTTTTGTATTGTTTTCTTTGTTTCTATTTCATTGATTTCTGCTCTGATTTTTGTTATTTCTTCCTGTCTGTTGCGTTTAGGGTTCATCTGTTGTTGCCTCTCAAGTGCTTTTAGCTGTAGTGTTAGATCATTCACTTGTGCTCTTTCTGTTTTTCTAATGTAGGCACCCAGGGCTATAAATTTCCCTCTTAGGACTGCTTTTAAGGTATCCCATAAGTTTTGTTGTGTTGTATTGTCATTGTCATTCAGTTCCAGGAATGTTTTTATTTCTTTCTTTATCTCTTCCTTGACCCATTCATTATTCAAGAGTGTGTTGTTTAGTCTCCATGTGTTCTTGTAGGCAGGAGGGCTTGTCCTGGTGTTGATGTTGAGCTTCATTGCACTGTGGTCTGACAGGATGCATGAAATTATTTCAATCTTTTTGTATTTGTAGAGGTTTCTTCTGTGTCCCAGGATGTGGTCGATTTTGGAGAATGTTCCGTGGGGTGCTGAGTAGAAAGTGTATTCTCTGGTATTAGGATGGAATGTTCGGTAGAGGTCTATGAGGTCCATTTGGTGTATCATATCGTTCAGTTCAGATGTCTCTCTGTTTATTTTTTGTCCTGTTGACCTATCCAAAGGACTCAGTGGGGTATTGAAATCTCCCACTATGAGTGTGCTGGGGTTAGTCTGTGACTTGTGGTCCTGGAGAATTGTCTTTATAAAGTTTGGTGCACCAGAATTTGGGGCATATATATTCATAATTGTGAAATCTTCTTGGTGGATTGTTCCTTTGATGAAAATGTAATGGCCTTCTTTGTCTCTTCTGATTTCTTTTACTTTGAAGTCTATTTTATCCGATATTAAAATAGCAACACCTGCTTTCTTTTTGGTACCATTTGCTTGGAATATTTTTTTCCATCCCTTCACTTTAAGGTGGTGCCTGTCCTTGAAGGTAAGATGTGTTTCTTGCAGACAGCATATCGATGGATTCTGTTTCCTAATCCAGTCTCCCAGTCTATGTCTTTTGATTGGGGAATTTAGTCCATTAATATTTAAGGTTATGACTGATAGGTTTGTGTTGCTTCCTTTTGCCTTATTATCCATCTGCGGTTTTGATTTAGGTTTCTACTTCTGCAGTTATGCTTTTATTGATTTCTCCTTCTAGTTGCCTGGGGTTGGTTGCTCCTTTCTTCTGTTCTTTGGATTGCTTCAAGTATTCTCTGAAGGGTTGGTTTTCCGGACATGTATTCTTTCAAGTTGTTTATGTCATGGAAGATTTTCCTCTCTCCTTCCACTATGATTGACATTTTTGCTGGGTATAGTAACCTGGGCTGGCATCCATTGTCCCTCAACACTGGGAATGCTTTGCTCCAGGTTCTTCTTGCCTTCATCGTTTGCTGTGAGAAGTCCGTTGTTATTCTGATAGGTTTCCCCTTATAGGTCACTTGTTGTTTTTCTCTTGTCGCTTTAAGAATTTTCTCTTTGTTTTGGGTGTCCAGCATTTTAACTATGATGTGGCGTGGAGAATTTCTTTTCTGATCTTGTCTGTTTGGAGTTCTATGTGCTTCTTGTATTGGTATTGGTTTGTCCTTTTTTAGTTTGGGGAAGTTTTCATCTATTATTCTGTTGAAGATCTGATCAATACCTTTCTCTTGGGATTCTTCTCCTTCCTCTATTCCTATGATGCGGAGGTTTGATCTTTTCATAGTGTCCCACAGCTCCTGGTTGTTCCATTTTTGTGTATTTTTAAATTTTTCATAATCTTTCCTTGAGGTTTTTAGTTGTTCTGTGTTGTCCTCCAGGTCTGATATTCTTTGTTCTGCTTCCTCCATTCTGCTTCTGAGGCTTTTTTCATTCCTTTCCTCTTGAATGGATGAGTGTTTGATTTCCTTTTTCATTTCCTCTTCTGATTTCTTTAGTGTTTCTATTTCTTTTTGGAGCTTCTCGATCTCTTTTTGTAGCTCTTTTGTTTGCTGGTTGGTTTCTTTTTCTTTTTCAGCATGGGATCTTTTCAGTGTTTCTACTTCCTTCCGGAGCTTGTCATTCTCTCTCTCTCGGTCCTCATTCTCTTTTCTTAGTTCTCTGATTTGCTCTTTATAATCTTGTAGTTCTTTAAGTATGTTCCCAATTGTGTTTCTGATATCTGTGTCCTAGGCCATCCCCAGGGGGATCCCACTGAAGGAATCTTCCATAGGGTTGGTAGAGCTTGGTGTGGGATTATCCTGCCCCTTTCCCGTGTTGTCTCTTCTTCATGTTCCTGGCATATTGAGTTCTCCTTGCCTGTATTCCAATGTGAGTCCTAAATGCCTCTTCACTGTGTTGAAGGATCGCTTTGCTTGCCTCCTTCAAATGCCTTCGTAATCCCAGTTGGCATGGGGGAGGGGGGTACTCTTTAGCCTGAGCCCTAGTACCTGAGCTTCAGCTGGTCTTGGGAGATCTCAGATCTCAAGACTCACACAACCCTACCTTTTGTACCAGCTGGGAGGAAAACTCTGCCCCCACAGCCACAAAAGCCAATAAAGCCAAAGACAACAGGATTAAGGGATTAACTAGATTAAGTCATTCAACAATGAGCTGAAGCACCCAGCTCCTACCTACCTACCTGTGCTTGCTTCAGCTGGTCTTGGGAGATCTCATTCAATTAAGCATAATTATATATATTTTAATACATGAACCTGAAACAGTTTTTAATAGTGGAGGCCATGGCAAGACCTTCTTCATAAGTTTGAAAATTAAAGAAAAAAAAAAAAACAGTAGAAGGAAGTTGGCTAACAAATAAGGTAAATAAGTAGTTTAATACATTGGATATCATATATCCATTCACAGTACAAAAATTATTTATTTATTTACACATTTTTTAAATTTTATTTATTTATTTTTTTATGTGTATGAATGTACTGTCTGCATGTAGGTTTGTGCACCCGTGTGGTGCAATGCAGTAGAGATCAGAAGAAAGTGTTGGATTCCCCTGGAACTGGCGTTAAAGACGGTTCTCAGCTGCCATGTGGGTGCTGGGGATTGAACCCTGGTCCTATGCAAGAGCAGTCAGCACTCTTAACTGCTAGGCCATCTCTCCGACCCCTACAAAAAGTATTTAATCTCCAAAGAAACATTGGATCAGGCAAGTGACATGCAGTGAAATAAGTAAATAGGTTGCTTCACCTGCTGTTATTGGCCCAGGTTTTTTCAGACAGAATCAGATTTTCAGCTGTAATTTTTCTGGTTGTCTCTCTAGTTATCTTTCTACATACAAAGAGTCCATTGATATCCTAATGAAGCCTACACCATTAGCAACACTGTGGTCCATTTATCCTTAGTGAAGAATTATGTTGGAATTTAGCAGAATGGGCAATTCTGTACTGCTTGCTGTTTTCTGAACTGAGTCTACATCAGACAACTGGGTCTTCTTTAAAAGTGAAACACGGAGCTGGAGAGATGGCCTAGTGGTTAAGAGCACTGACCGCTCTTACAGAGGACCCGGGTTCGATCCCCAGCACCCACATGGCGGCCGAGAACCGTGTGAAACTCCAATTTCAGGAGAACTCCAGTTCCAGGGGAATCCGACCCCCTCGTCTGACCTCCGCGGCATTGCACAACATGGGTGCACAAACTTGCATGCAGACAGTACATTGATACACATACAGAAATAAATAAAAAGTAAAAAAAATTTTTAAATAAATAAAAGTGAAACACAGATCAGACTGTGCGGGCACTGTTACATACATAAGAGAGTACATTAAAGTGGGCAGAGGACAGTGAAAAAGTTACAGATTACAGTAATCTAATTACAGTAATCTACATACATCAAAACTATAGTAGTAGTGAAATTGGCCAAACATCCATTTTTATAATGCTAAAAAATGAAAGAAATGAAAATTTTGTATTGTTTCAGTTAAAGTTTATAAACTTGAGGGATAGAGACATGTCTCATTGGGGAGAAGGCTTACTTCATTCATGGGAGAACCTGAGTTCAGACCCTGCGTATAAAAGAACATGGCAGCCTGCCCTGTAGTTCTAGCACCGGAAGAATGGGAACAGGAGGATCTCTGGGGGTCCTGGGCCAGCCAATAGAGCTACAACGTCAAGTTGGATGTTCAGCAAGAGTCCCTGTCTCACAGTGATGAAACAATTGGGAAGCTATCCTGGCATCAACCTCTGGCTATTACAGACACCTGCAAGTGCAGGAGCACCTGCACACGTGCATACACCAAACAAACTAAAAATACAATAAGAAGGGAAATGAGATGCCTGGGCTTGGTGGTGCATCCTTTAATCCCAAGACTTGGAAGGCAGAGGCAGGAGGTTTCTCTTGGTTCAAGGCCACCTTTTCTACATAGACGGCTCCAGGCCAGCTGGAACAAAGGGAGAACCCTGTCTCAAAAAGACAAAAAAAAAAAAAAAAAAAAAAAAGTAAATAAGACAATACCTGTATTAATTCTGAACTAGAATGGGATTGTTTTAAAACTACAAACTTATGTGAGGAGTTATATTTGTATGGTTGACTTTACTGAACTATCTCTAAACATTACCTCAAAATTAGGACTCTGTACTTCTTAATGTCATGGAAATTAAAGAAAAGGAGATATTTATTCTCTGTGTTTATAGATATTATAGGGCTCTGAATAAAAGGAAATGCAAAACCTATAGATGTAAATTAACCACATAATTTTAAATATGACAGTTGATTTTTCATTGCTGTACTGACTTGTTTTCTCTTTATTTTTCTTTTCCTTCTCTTTCTTCCATTCTTTCTTCTATTTTTGTTTTCTTTTGAAGACAGTATCTCACAATGCTAAGACAAGCTGAACTTGAACTCCCTGCATGGTCCAGGCTGGCTTTGAATTCACCATCTTTCTGCCTCAGGATCTTTAGTTCTGAGATTACAGGTATGTGCCACCATCCCTTAGGCTAAACCAGTTCCTCACTGGGCACAGTAGTAGGTTTTGGGCAGCTTCAGGTAAGATCCATGGAGAATTTGGTCAATTGTGTGGTAGTAAGTCTTATATTTTTCAAAATCCAGTAACTCAATATGCTCTTACTTGCAGTATAATAGTTATGATTATGGGATATTGAAACCAAAATATATGGATCGAAATATTTTCTACAATTGGGTTCCTGTGAACTTAGGCAAGTTATTAAATGTTACTGTGCCCAGTAATTTTGAATAAGATGAACATACTTCACAGCATTGGTATCATGATTAAATAGCCCCATAGAAATAAAAGCTTTTAGAACCCCTAGGAAGCAGAGGCAAATGAATCTCTTGTCAATTTGAGACTAACATGTTCTGCACACCAAGTTCCATGCCAGCCAGGGCTACATAGTAAGACTTTGTGTCAGAAAAAAAAAGAGAAAAATTTTATAATATATTATGCTTTTATATCTTTATCATGAGAGGCAATATGACTCTTCACCAATAAGTCATCATCACTGTTTCTCCTTACCAAGGACCTGCTAATGATAAAAAACAACTGGAACCGTATTTATACTTATAGAAGTATTAAATCATATGTTGCATGCTGTCTCAATAGCTCTCAGTAGGCTGAGCTCATCTCTCAGCAAGTTATGTCTGCCAGTTTGCCTGATCTTTACTACATGGAGCTAGTGTTAGTTGAAATACTTGGACATAAAGAGGAGTTGGGAAGAGATTTATTGAATATTCCCCATTAATTTAAACCCAGAAGTAAATTTATATTCCATGAACTTAGACTGCTTATTAGAAATGTGGCTAGTCTATAAATGATATCAACTTCTTTGTTATTTTATAAGTTGAAACATACAATCTCAAAGGTAAGTCAGCCAAACACAAAATATGATAGATTAATTACAGATTTAGGTATATGGCCCAAGGGAAAATCACTCTTTCTAATAGAAGATACTGCATCCCTCTAGGGAAATTTGAACCAAATTTTACTTTAAGCATAATTTACAAATGTTTCATAGTGTGTGCCTATTTCCACAAGCACACTCACGTAATACCAAAAAGGTTTGGCTAGCATGAATTATTGCATTTAACCTCCTCTCAAATTAGGCGATGTAAAATGCCACGTTATTAAAGCATTGAATATTAATATTAAATATGGGAAGGATGGAGGAAATAGAGATGGACTGGGAGAGGTGAAAATAATGGAAATATAATCATGCATATGGAATTTTGAACAAATATGTTTAAAATTCATAACTTTTAGTGAATTTTGAAGCAAGGTCTGAAGGTAGGCTTACTTTGTTGCTGTTATTATTGTTATCTTGTACTTGGGATGGAACTCAGAGCCTCATGCCTGGGAGGCAAGTGCTCTCCCACTAAGCTCTACTCTCAGTCTCAGGTCACTTTCATTTATTATATCTATATATATATATATATATATATATATAGTCACACTCATGGGATAAGAATATCATAAATAGGAGAGAAGAAACAGCAATCCCTTTTAAAATATGGATAATTAATAAGACATCCTAAAGTAATTTACAGTTCCTTATGTTATCCATCTCTATCTTGTTTATTCAATCATGATCTAATTTTTGTTTGATTATAAAATAGATATTTGGAACACTTACACTTGAAAATTAAATATTCCTTATTCTGAAATAACTTGTATTACATAACAATTTGAGTTATAAGAGTCAATTGTTACCTAATATTGGATTAATTGTAAAATGGATCTTTGGTCAAGTTTTGATTTAAAAAAATTAAATTTTTGCTGTCATAGAATAAATTATTACAGAACAAGTTAGTTGCTTAAAAAACTATTTGAAATATTTTTACAAGGATTCTTAGCCCACTCTTAATGAATTATTTCATATAAAAATTATCAGTCCCTAAGAAAAGCTTAATTTATTAGATCTTGTTTGGAATTCTCTTTCATTTAAACCAATACATAAAACACAAATCATGACACATTAGTGGAAATTTAGAAATATGTATATATTTTATAATCATGTTAAACATAACTGTCTTTTCAAATTTTTCAATTTTTTCAGGGGAAATTTTTGAAAATTCTTTGTTCTGCTGGGCATGGTGTTACACACCTTTAATTTCAGCACTCAGGAGGCATAGGCAGGCAGATGTCTATGAGTTCCAGGTCAGCCTGGTCTACATAGTGAGTTTCAGCCCAGCTCGGGATATAGGGATACCCTGTCTCCAAAAAAAATAATAATAATAATAAAAGAAAAATAAAAGAAAAATTCTTTGTTATAGATTTTTGAACAATACAGTACACAGCCAGCAAAACTTCTTGCTTTCATGTAATGGCAACTGAGTTCTAAACAATTTATCTTTCTAGAATTTTCCCTCCTGTCTATATCCCCTCCTCTAGTTGTTATAATTTTATTTCCAATTTCTATGAGGTCTGCACTTTTAGACTCCATACCTGAGTAATTTATTTGGATTTTATTTTGTCTGGATTGGTTAATTTGATATAATTAAATTCAGTTTCTTATTGCCACAAATGGCGTTCGTTTGTGTGGCTCAATAGTATTACACCATGTCTGTTTACCACCCTTTCCTACCCAATTGATGGACACCTTTGATTTGATGTCTTGGCTATTGTGAATTATGTTCCAATAACCATGAGAGTGCAGAGCCTACTCCTATCTGGCAGTCTTTGAGAGTAATTTCATTTACATTGAACCTCAAAATATATTTTGTATTCCTTACAAAATATTTACGAAATTGTTCTCTTTATTTTACCTGATGCAAACAATTCAATTATTTTAATGTAAGCATGACATTTTTCCATCTGTTACAACAAACTTATATATATAATCAATTATATATATATATATATATATATATATATATATATATATGTGTGTGTGTGTGTGTGTGNTATATATATAATTGATCATTCCATAGCAAAAAAAAAAAAAATCTTCCTGTGCGTTTACTCTGTCAGGAGTGTAATGGAAACTGTGGTAATAGAATTAACAAAGTACTACACACTCAGAGCCCAAGGTCAATTAAATGGTGACTAGTCAAAAGAATATGTAGTATACAGGAAAAAGGTAGAAATATGATTACTTTTCAACATGTGATGTATATCACATTTTGAATAAAACATATTTGCTATGAATTTACAGACGTGAAAAGAAAAATGTTGAGGTTTTTTTTTTTTTTTTCAGTGAAAAGATAAGAAGGGACTAGGGAGATAGTTTGGTAGTTAAAAGCACAGTCTGCTCTTGTGGAGGACCTAGGTTCAAATCCCAGCACCCACATGGAGGCTAACAGCTGTCAGTAACTACATTTCAAGGAAATCCGATGCCCTCTTTTGACCTCCATGGGCATTGCACAACATGGGTGCACTCACATGCAAGCAGCCAATACATTCATACACATAAAATATAATGTATTAAAAATAATCTTTAAAGATCAAATTTAAATATTTGTGTAGTAGAAAGCAGCTGATAGGTACTAGAGAAGAGGTGGCAACAATATTTTCATGGACATATAGAAGTAAAATATTAGAAATGAATATAAAAATAGAAACATTGATGTAGAAAATAGTCAGAATGGACAGATAACTGAGAGAACAAGCTACATGCATACTGTCCAATATGAAAATCAGTTGAAAAGCCATTTTTTTGGTCTTTTTGAGACAGGGTCTCCCTGTGTTCCCAGCTGTCTTGGAACTCACTCTGTAGAGCAGGCTGGCCTTGAACTTACAAAGATCCGCCTGCCTCTGCCTCCAAAGTGCTAGGATTAAAGGCGTGCGCGCCCAGCGAAAAGCCATTTTATTAAACATGTCAACTGTCCCTTGAAACTGGCAATTTGGTTTTTATTATAATTAATTTAGCTTTGTAAATTATTCCTTAATTTTATTTTATATGTATGAGTGTATTGCCTGCATGTGTGTAAGTGCACCACAAGTCCTGCAGGGCCCACAGAGGTCAGAAGAGGACGTCGGATCACCTGGAAATCGAGTTTTATATGGTCATTAACCCCCCATGTGGGTGTTGGGGAATGGAACCTGGGTTCTGCTGCCAGTGTTCTTCACCCACAAGCCATCACTCCAGCCCCTTATTTAGATTTTTGACAATTTCATACATATATGTTCTGCTCTAGTTGCTCCTGCTCGCTCTTACCTCGATCCCACCCTATCCTCCATCCTCCACACTGCCCCTTTTCCAGACTCATGATTTTGGCTTTGTTCTATGATCTATTTGTCCCATTTTTGTTGATCAGAGCAACCTGTGTGATTGTGTCCGTTGGACTAGACCCATCAAGTCATCAGAACTTGAGGTTACCAGTTCGTACAAAAGTGAAGGCAATGTCTCCCATATTTCCATGAATCTCTCAGTAAGAAACAGTTCAGCAGTGAGGGGCAGGCACACCTGAACTCCTCCTCCCTCCAATGCCTGACATTTGTTGGGACATTTCTATTTTTTTAACTACCTTTTTTTTGGTATATTTTATACTATTTTGTATATTTCATGCAAACATCTTAGTAATCTTTATACCCCATCCCCAACAGCACACTCCCATACCCCTGCCCCAGACACCAGATTACATGAATTCTGTCATTTATGTTAAGGCTTATGGAGTCAAGTTAGTGTACCCAGATGTCCCTCAAGGAAATTTCATCCACTGGAGTCTAATCAGCCTATCTTGAATCATTCCCTTAAAGAAGATCAACTCTCCTTCACCCAGCAGTAATCAGGTGCCAATAATTCTTTGGCTAAGTTTGGGAACCACTGTCCGTTTCCCCAGTTCTATGCTGTTTGTTTGTTTGTTGGTTGGTTTGTTGGTTTGTTTGTTTTGTCTGCTTGAGTTTGGACTTGTGCATGCTGACACTAATGAAAGTTCATATGTGCAAGGTATGATGGGACATTCTTGTGCAGTCCCAGTGCAAGCATCCATAAATGTTGAGAGCTGATGACTGGTATTGTCCGTGTATTGCCCAGAGAACATTTAGCAGCCCTTCCTTCTCCCTACCTTCCTACTGTTACATTCTTTTTCTTCCCTCCTAGGCAATATTCTCTGAGCCATGGAGGAGGAGTCATAATCATTTTATTTAGAGCAGAGAACACATTTGCAAATACTCTCAATGCCTGGTACAGCCATTAGTCTTTGTATGTATTGCAGTTTTCTGAAAAGAAAGTCTTCTCTGATTAAGACTGAGAGTACTAATTGTCTTCTGTAAAAGCAGGTATATTTAGGAGGTAAGACAATCAAGGTGATTTCACTAAATTGACATAGCCTTGAATCACCTTCAGCAGATTTTTCAATTCAGTTTGATTTCACATAACTAACTTAAAAATATAGAAGATGACATGAAGGAAAATATTTTTCCCCTTAAATACAACCAGAATCTTTTGCCAGTACTATGTTTCAGTTATCTTCACAAATGAATATAATCACTGTTTCAGTTATCTTCACAAATGAATATAATCAATCGCTTGATCTTAATTCATTTTTCAAATTATGTGCAGCATTTTTTTTTTTGGTGTTTTTGAGGGAGGGTGTCTCTGTAGTCCAGCTGCCTTTAACTCGATTTGTAGACCAAGCTGTCCTTGAACTTCCAGAGATCCGCCTGCCTCTGCCTCCCAAGTGCTAGGACTAAAGGCGTGCACCACCATGCCTGGCCATGTGCAGCATTTTAAAAAATATTTTATTATTTATCTTTTATTTTAGTGTATGAATGTATTGTCCGCATGTGTATAAGTGCACCCATGTCATGCAATGTCCACAGAGTTGGAAGAAGGTGTCAGATTCCCCTGGAACTGGAGTTATAGACAGTTAGCTGCCATGTGGGTGCTGGGAATCACACCAGGGTCCTCTTCAAGAACGGTCAGTGTTCTTAACCAATGAGCCATCTCTCCAGCCCCTTGTGCAGCATTTAAAAAAAATTTTTTTAATTTTATTTATTTCTGTATGTGTATGAATGTACTGTCTGCATGCAAGTTTGTGCACCTGTGTCGTGCAATGCCGCGGAGGTCAGAAGAGGGTGCTGGATTCCCCTGGAACTGGAATTCTCCTGGAATTGGAGTTTCAGATGGTTCTTGGCCGCCATGTGGGTGCTGGGGATCGAACCCATGTCCTCTGTAAGAGTGGTCGGCGCTCCTAACCGCTAGGCCATCTCTCCAGCCCCTTGTGAAGCATTTTAAATGCTGTATATGAACCTAACAGAGTTGTATTCAATGCCAGCGAGTAAATATCATTTGAATTATCATTCTTCATGCTATCATGTTCAATATGCTTATAATTTGAATATTATACTATACAAAGGTCAAATGTTATAAGGATGCCTTGTATAATTGTGTTTGTCATAATATTAAAATATTATTCATTTTCAATATATTTTATTGATTTTTTGCATTTCATACAGAAAACCTAAATCTTCTGCAACCTTCAAATACTCCACCACAAAGTTAATGATTTATCTTATATATCTTAAGTCTTATTTAGTCTAGTTTGTGCCCAGATATTGCTTAGTGCAAGTAGTAATTATTTTAGCACAATATAGCTTTTGTTTCTAGCACCTAAGGGAGTCTGTGTTAATTTTCTTAACCAAAAACTACACAAATTAGAGATGAAGAACTAACTCAGCAAGATGTCTCAGGGCTTTCCAGGAAGCCTGACAGCATGAATTCCATATGTAACATACACTTGGAAAGAAAGAGAATGGACTCCAACGAGCTATCCTTTAACCTCTATATAGGGACTGTAGCATCCACAAACACACACATACACAAATAATAAATATCAATAAATAATAGCAAACATATTTTTCTTCATGATAACAAATCATAAAGAAAATGGTATTATTTTGGAAACATATAAAATAATGGCCAGATTTTAAAGGGGTAACTCAGTGATAGAGCATTGTCTTAAATCTACAAACCCTGAGATGTAACACCAGTATGGAAAAATTTAGAAGAGGTTGCCACTCTGAAAAATAAAACTGATATTTCTTAAAGTTGTAAATGAAATAACATAATTGATATTTGGAGAGGGTCTCAAAAATACAGAGTGAATGCTATTAATACTTTCTTCTTAAACTATAAAAATAGTTAATGAAATTATTCAAAACAAAAATTAAGTCCCTTCAGCCGAGAACCGTCTGAAGCTCCAATTCCGGGAGAGCTCCAGTTCCAGGGGAGTCCGAGACCCTCTTCTGACCTCCGCGGCATTGCACGACACGGGGTGCACAGACCTGCATGCAGACAGTACATTCATACACATACCGAAATAAATAAAATTAAAAAATTAAAAAAAAAAGAAAAATTAAGTTCCTAAATTTTCTTCTTTTTTCTTTTTTCTTTTTTTTTCTTAACTCACTCTGTAGACCAAGCTGGCCTTGAACTCACAGAGATCCTCCTGCCTCTCTCCCGAGGGCTGGGATTAAAGGTACGTGCCACCATGCCTGGCCCCTAAACTTTCATTAAAATATTTAACGATCTAAGTTTTCCATTTGAGTCCAAAATATAATGACTCTCATACTTTCATTTAAGCATACACACACACACACACCACCACCACCACCACCACCACAACCAACAACAACAACAACAACAACAACAAAAAGTAAAGCAAAATAAAAAGAGAGACAGGAAATTATTGTTTGATAGAAAATTAAAAATCGTGGGGTATAATCTTCAAAATATCACTTATAAAATTATGGTTTTAATTAAGTAAGCAAATAACTGTACATAAGACACAAAATTTCAGATATCAAGTTTTTGGTACAAAAGTAGAAACACTTTCTTTACTATGAGACATATCATTCAATATGGAAATACTGTACAAATTGGCATCAAGATATGTTGTTCCCAAAGTACTTCAAATTCATCACAAACATCACCTCATTGACTAAACAATCCATGACATTGAAGCTTTTCAAAGTGTGCATCATTCAAATTAAAGAAAAATAATTAGCTTCTATCATAACAGACTTAGATTTGTCTGTGGCAGGCAAAATATAGAAGTTTGTTGCAAATAAAATGATATTGTGTTATTCCACAGTGTTGTGGATACAATTTTAAAGAATCATTAACTATATACATGCACAGCACATTAATCACATTCAGTTTAAGAAACTGTTGAAGAAAAGGAAAACAATTCATAGATTTGGAATTTTTGCTAATTTTGTTTTGCTTTTAATGAGATGCAGATGAATTTTGAAAATGTTGAACATTAGGATAGACTCACTTGAAACAAAAAGAATCCTTGCCAAACATTTAGTCATCAAAAATCAAAAACGAAAGTCTTGGGGCTGGAGAGATGGCCTAGCGGTTAAGAGCGCCGACCGCTCTTGCAGAGGACCCGGGTTCGATCCCCAGCACCCACATGGCGGCCGAGAACCGTCTGAAACTCCAATTCCAGGAGAACTCCAGTTCCAGGGGAATCCGAGACCCTCTTCTGACCTCCGCGGCATTGCACGACACGGGTGACTACAGACTTGCATGCAGACACATTCATACACATACAGAAATAAATAAATTATAAAAAAAAAAGCACAAGGTAAAAGTTAGATTATTAAAAAAAAAAAAAAAAAAAAAAAAAAAGAAAAGTCTCATTTTTTTTCTCACGGCGTCCACAGCCAGTATGCATGAGAAAAAATAAAAATGTGAATTGAGGGAAAGGATAATCTGTTAAATTGGTAGAAATATATAAAACTTTATATTGAAAGTTAGTGTTTTAGAATAAAAAAGAATTATTTCAGCTATCTTTACTTCAGTATACACCCATAATATCCGTACTGTAATTAGCAACAGAAAGTACAACTACCTGAAAAAGCTACAATAAAGCATTCAGGACACTTATTGTCATAGATATGTTAGAACAGGTTTCAGTGTACATAGAAAAACATTCAGGGCGATGTTGATTCTATATGAGATGACAAGAAAGACAGAATATCTTGAATATGAGTTATAAAATTAATATACTTTTGCCTTGAAGAAACATCGATTTCTTAAATAATGATGGATAAAGTTCATTAAAGGGAACTCTGGTAATAATAAGAGTTCTTCAGCCGGGTGCAATGATGCACACCTTTAATCCTAGCACTTGGGAGGCAGAGGCAAGCAGATCTTTATGAGTTCAGGGCCAGCCTGGTCTACAGAGTGAGTTCCAGGACAGCTGTGGCTACAGGGGGACCCGGTCTCAAAAAGACAAAAAAAAATTCACAGCTTTCTCGTTTCTTGGAATTTTTTAAATTACCTTTAAAATAATTTTTACGCAAATGTATAAAACTCTTTCAACTGAAAATGTTATAATTTCTAAATTTATATTGAATAAAGTTTTAATAGTTTAGTGTCTTAATTTTCATGTACAGAAGGATACAAAATTTAAAAAATATTTTAAAGAAATTGGCTAAAGTTTTCTAGAAAAGAACAGAGTGCTTATTGTTGGATATATTGGTGAATATAATTGGTTATATAATATATTTCGAAACACCTATATGAGAAAAATTTATAACTCTTAATAGGTATTAGTGTTTGAAGGGGCAGAAATCCTTATCCTAATTTGATTATTGAACATTACAGACATCTAATACATTACTATAACATAACATAAAATGCATGAATACTTTCTGTGAAAAAGTATAAAAGGTTAATGAATATAATATAAATAATTTGTAGAGATAAAAAGGCATAAAGCAAAATATTTTACATTGAGTACATGTGAAAAGTATAGGGTTTATATCTTATTAAATAAAATGCAATGGCAAAAACTATTCTGGCATCCATGTGGTGAACTTGAATACATCTAGGCAAACCTCTTAAATATATAAAATAGAAACACATAAATCAAAAAACATAAAGTCAGTCTGTCACCACTGTTTTTTTCTGTTTATATGTGTATGTGTGTGTGTGTGTGTGTGTGTGTGCATGTGTGTGTGTGTGTGTGTGTGTGTGTATGTGTTTGAGACAGGGTCTTCCTGTAGCCCCAGCTGTCCTGGAATTCACTATGTAGACCAGGCTGGCCTTGAACTCACAGAGATCTGCCCACTTGGCATCACCACTGTTTTTATTTAGTTGCAGAAAAATTAAAAACCCTAGATAAGCTCGATTATATATAATTGCACAAATTTGAATTCTGAGATGAAAAGAGAGAGGAAGATTTATCAAATAAATCTTTGTTTTTTTGATGCCAAAACATACATTTATGTAAGATTAAAAAGGCATTCACCATCCTTGATCCATATAGGTAGAAACCAAACCTGCCTTTGTATTTAATGAGAAAATGAATATTTTGAATATATTTCAAATTGTTGAATAAGGTGACACAAGTTTATGCTTTTGAAAATAGAAAAGGGAAAAATTCTATCAAGAAGTTTTGGTCTTCTTCAATGAATGTTATTGGGTGACAGTGATAAGAAAAGTAAGATGAAAATCAGGCAATACATCCCAGTGAGAACCTTGTCCACAAGGTCACATCTACAGGGAATTTCTGATATGCACAAAGAAGAACGTCAATGTTAGAAGAAAATTAGGAATTCTTTCTTTTATTCAAAATGTTTAACTTTTATCTAATATTAGATTTTCAAATGTTGTTCAAATAAATGGGAAGATTTTTTTTTCGAATGTTCCACAAATGATACATTATATTTTATATTGATGCCATTTTACTATGAGAACTTAACATTAAGGCATATACATGTTGGAATTTCAGAAAATCTTTTATTTTTTAAAAAATGCATACTTTTAAAAAGTATGATGCAAAATTATTCAAAATTCCTTTTCTTTCTTCAACAATATTTTCATTTTGACATGTTATCACATATAATAGTGGCATCTTAGGATGAAGTATTCTCTCTCTAATTTTAATTTTTTTATTTATGTGTATGACGGCATTGCCTGCATGCCTATAAGTGTACCTGTGTTGTGAAATGCCTGTGGCAGTCAGAAGGCATAGGATCCCATGGAACTTGGTTTATGGATAGTTTTTAGTTGCCATGGGGTTGCAAGAAATCAAACCCCGGTTCTCTGCAAGAGCAGTCAGTGCTCTTAATTGCTGAGCCATCTCTCCATCCCATTTTCTCTAAAATTTTAATATGTGACTTGAATACATAGTGAAAATTTTAAATAAATAACAGTATAGTTCTCCTCAAGCTGTTAAATAGCATCATAAAAATATATTTTAAATATTAAATACAATGCAATTGGCCTATTATTGTAAACTCACAGTTCTATGTTGTGAATTCTTTAGATTTTACTGTATATATACATTGCAGAATTTTATAAAAAGTGTATATTTCCAATATTTTTCACAAAATTAAATACATACATATATATATTTTGTTACATAGAATTTGTTTAAGGTTTTTCTTTTTTCTTTTTACTATGTTTAAGTAGTACTTCTAGGCCAGCATACTGAGTACTCGAAAAACCACTATTGCTAATTTTGTGATGTAAATAACCTAGTCAAACATTTCAAGTAAAAAGGCTCCTTGCCTCCTAACTGGGATATCTGCAGGAAGAGAGACGATAAGGCCCTATTGTTGAAGACCTGATACAAACATGGAAAAGATGTATGGAGACCGCACTTGCAAGTATACAGATGGTCTCTGGGATGCCAGAGAGTGTTTCCAAAGACCACTAAACCAATAAAGCAAATATAGGTCTCCTTGAGTCAAGCAAGACTCCTCCGTCAGCACCAGCTACACCTCATCTGCCTGGAAATACTGTGCAGCAGTGGCAGCCATAAGTCTGTATATCCCAAATCTAATTGGCTATTAACTCTCTCCTTGGAGGAATAACCCACAACTGATGACACAAGCTTACATCCTCTAATGGTTAGGAGATGTTATAAACCACACGAAGACCCTGCCATACTTGACAGAAGAAAATGTAGATCATGAATTGACATACCATCCAAACATCTGTGTCTATACCAAAGTAACCTACCATAACAATTAGTACTGTTTAAATACCCATATATCTAATTGTGTGTGCTTCATTAGTAGGATCGAAAGGCTATATATTATACTGTTTAATACCTAAATATCTAATTGCATGTGCTTCATTAGTAGGATCGAAAGGTTAAGCCTGGACAAGCTGGCAGCCCATGAAAGAAAACAGCCAGAACTGACTAGAGACCAAGACATCAGCTCCAGAGAAAGTAGAGTGTTTTGCTTCTCATCCACCTGTGCCCCTTTTCTAAGCCTAGGGAACAATCTGCGGAAGAGAGGGCGTGGTAGAATGTAAGAGCTGCAATTGGGGTTAATGGTGAAACTACAACAATATAGACTGGACACTCATTTGATCAACTTGATTGAACATACAAGCCCCCCCTGCTGGATGGTGGGACCCATGAGCTGTGTGGGTTTGGGCACAACTGCTTGCAAATTGGTTTTACATGAAGGATGCTTGTACTCACAAATAAATTATCACCTATTGTTAAAAAAAATGAAAACAAAACAAAACAAAAAAGCAGAGAAAGATGCAGAAAACTTACGGCAGAATGCACGATCTGCAATGGGTAGGGGTGGGGTGGGGGGGAAGGGAAGGGGATATATGCCTGAACTGAATTGGAAAATGATGTATGAAATTCACAAAGCATCAATAAAAATAAATTAAAAAAGCAAATGATATAACTTCTTTTTTAATAATGGAAACAACAGAAACTGTACTATCTGAGCACATTCTCCTTTCCATTTTCTTCTTGGTGTTTTTTTTTTTCTGTACAGAAATTATTTTTTTTTTACCTATATGCCATCTTTTTTACAACTGTTTTATTTTCCTTGCCAATGAGATTAAAATGTAACAGTAGTTTTCACTAGACAGTCTTATGCGATCTATTAAAATTTTAAAGTTGAAAACTTGGCATTGAAAATTATTGCATCTCTAAAACAAAATGTCAGATTCAGTCATGCTGTGGAAAACTATTATAATTCCATTTCTATAAACTATGTCAGCCTTGCAAATAACCACTCACCTGCTACATCTACCAAGCACTGCTGGCTGATTTTAAAATCTTAGCATCCCCTGTGCTCCTAAGAAACAGGGATAGAATACATTTGCTGAAGTATACCTGTTAAATAATTTCAGCTACCTTCCCACATAACAGCGGAATAGGTCAAACAGATAAAGAAAAAGAAAAACCAAAACCAACACGTAGTAGATAAGTATTTTCATCTATTCATTGGGCTATTATAAACCATTCACCTGGGAGAAGACCTACATTTTATTTACTGGAGACATTTCTCACAGTAAAATGAGCCAGGCTGGTATCTACCATTTATCCAAGCAGTATGGAAACCCTACAATACTCATCTGACTCAAAGTCTAAAATAAGCAAACTTGAAACTTACTCTAAGTCCACATATTCATCTACAAATAAAGAACAATATTACAGAATGTCAAACAGCTTTGAGAATTACCACACAGCATTGACAATCTAGGGACTAATTAATACTAACGTCAAAAAGTCAGTGAATCATTTTCAGGAAGAAACAATAATTGCCAGACCATGGTGCCTCTCAGGATAGAGCAGGCAATATACAACCATCCCTCCAAGAAAGCATTTAAACCAAGGTAAAAGAAGATTGAATTAAAACTACAAAAACATGTTTAAAAGCATTAAATTTATGGGAATATATGAGGCAAATATTTTAAGAAGAAAATGAGCAATTTTATGAGCCATACTATCATGTAGAAATACAAAATCATAGATGTGAGGAAAAATGATCTGTCAATTTTGTGAACTGAAAGGTAATTTTAATAGACTTAGTAGGAACTTAGAGAGATTGGTTTGGAAGTAAAAATTATATATATATATAGATATAATATAGATATATCTTATAGTATATCCCTGCAGTTTGCCATTGCATAATACCACACAAAAAATGTGAGTCCATGAAAACAGGATCTTATGAATTTCAGTGACACCTTAAAGAAATGGAACTAGCTAATGTGATAGCACAATGCCTTTAATGCCAGAGCTTGGGATGCAGAGGCAGGTAGTCTCTGTGTGATTGAGCCAAGCCTAATTTACATAGTGAGTTCCAGACCAGCCTGGGCTGCAGATAGACTGTTTATCAAAAAAAAAAAAAAAAAAAAAAAAATCAGAGAAATAACCAAGAGAATAGTTGTAAATCAGCTTTCCCCACAGGCCAGTGGAAAAGCCCATGGCTATGTGCTTGCTGGTACTACCAACTCTCAAGGAGTTTAAATAAACAAAAGAAGAACAGGGAGTTGGAAAGGAGATGTGGTGGAGTGGCCCAGGGGAGAGATGGAGGGGGAAGCGAGGGACAGATATGAACAGGTACAATATATGCATGCATGAACTTTTTAAGGAATAAATTTATTTTTTTAAAGGAATGAAATGAGAAAACAATTAACAGTCTTGTACCAAAGCATCCACTACATTTTAGGGATCAAGATAAACATCAAGAGACACTGTAAACTCTCAAATGGAATTTTAGGCAGATAAGGCCATAGTCAATGGTACAAAATTAAATTGAAGGCTAAACTAGAGAATATCTTGGGCAAACTGAAACTCAATTTGTTCACAGAAAAGCCTAGAGGAGAGGAGAAAGATAGACTTTGTGCAAGATGGCTTTCTCTGTTAAGTCATTAATCAAGCCCAATGACCTAAGTTTGTTCCCCAGGAGCACACAGTAGAAGAAAACTGATTTCAGAAAGATGTATTTTAACTTCCACATTTGTATCATGACATGACTGTGTGTATGTGAATGTGTGCACACATACACACACAAAATAACCATACATAACTGTAAGAAATTGTTGCCGGGAATGATGGTGCATGCTTTTAATTCTAGCACTCAGGAGGCAGAGGCATGCAAATTTCTGTGAGTTCAAAGCCAGCCTGGTCTACAGAGTGAGTTCCAGGACAGCTGGGGCTACTGGGAGACCCTGTCTCAGAAAAAAATAAACAAAAGTAAAGAAATTGTTTTTAACTTCAGTAAAAAAAGACTTAACTTTAAGCTACTAATTTTCAGTCAGGAGAAGTAAAATAATATACAAATATTTAAATAATATATAATATTTTCAACATCATTAAATGTGAGATTAGTTAATACTGTATAGGATTAAGTCTACTTAAAATAACCACTATTTTTTTTTTGCATCACCAGCATCAGCAGTCTAACATGTGCAAATAGTGGAATGTCATCACCACCCACTATTTTTCAAATTATACCTTTAGAAAGCACTGAAAACAGAGATATTGCCCTCCTGTATTTCTGTGTTACAAGAGGGAGCTAGAAGTTGCATAAACTACTTAAAATTTGGCAGATCCTGGTAAGAACTATAGTTCAGTCATAAACAATTTTTTTAGGAAGATGTGAGAAAGAGAGTGTTTAGTTTCAACTAGAAAATATGTACAGAACAGATTCTGGAAAGCAGAGATGAGGCTTATAGAAGAAGATGAAGGAGTGCATTTTAAAGCAAGAATATTTCAGTACAAATTTAAGAAACAAACTTTTGTTCACTGGTCATTTGATCTTTTCAGAATTGTAATGACATCATGCAATGTTTCAGTAAATAAAACAGTTATGGAACAGACTGAATATCAGAAAGATGCTTTAGAAATGAAATTATTTAAATCTATATTAAAATATAACTATAACAAAATTCAATTTAAACATGTATAACATAAAACAGTAATGAGCAACAAAAAGAAAAGTTGAAGAGAAGTTAAACTTTGTTAGTTTGTGTCTATGTAAATTATTTGAAATTTATGCTCTTCAGAATCCTTGGTTCCTTCTGGTTCTTCCACAGGTCTGAGAGCAGCAGTCCTCTGCCAATGATCCTGAGTCCCCAAAGGTTATTATCACAAGTACACATGCTTCAAGAATAAAACCAGGAATGAAATTTAGGTCATAGAAAAATGAAAATAGTTTTAAGTAGAATTCTGTGGTTAATGTGTCTAAAACATTCTAATTTATGAGGTGAAATTTGGATAAGAAAAACCAATTCCAGAATTTAATTTTTTTTATTTTTATTAATTTTATTTATTTCTGTATGTGCATGAATGCACTGTCTGCATGCAGGTCTGTGCACCCGTGTCGTGCAATGCCGCGGAGGTCAGAAGAGGGTGTCGGATTCCCCTGGAACTGGAGTTCTCCTGGAATTGGAGTTTCAGACAGCTCTCGGCCGCCATGTGGGTGCTGGGGATCGAACCTGGGTCTTCTGCAAGAGCGTCGGCGCTCCTAATCGCTAGGCCATCTCTCCAGTCCCAATTCCAGAATTTAAGACAAATAGACCTAGCTTAAAAAAAGCATTAATCTTCACTATAAATTATTTTTAAATCTAGACACGTGAAAACATCTATCTATCTATCTATCTATCTATCTATCTATCATCTATCTATCTATTATCTAGATACTTCTCACGTATAACATGAAATCTCATGTATAACTTGAAATCATTACCCGATTTTATTGCAGAAATGGAGACATGGAAGTTGTGTTGCTAATGCGGAGTGCATCCTCATAGATTGGGGTTGTGGACTTCTACCCCAACACACACACAGTAAAAAAAATAGTAAATAGAAAAATAATGAAGAACACAAATGAATACCAATGTTCTTATCTCTCCAGGATGCAGTCTGCCCTAGGACGAGCAGGCATGTGGCCGTGCTTCCTCATGCCAACTGGCTATCTCCCCTCAACCTGTTAGTCAAAATAAAATCCCTCCTGAATATTATTTCTTGATACATATTTGGTCACAGCAAAAAAGAAAGAAATAAAGATAAATTTTCATATTTACTGACCAAATGCTGGAGGAAATTCATAATCAAAATTTTAATTACAACTAAAGTTTAAGATGAAATAATACTGTTTTAAATGGGTAATTACAATATGCTTCATATGACATAGTAATACAGGAATATAGAAGCATAGAAACATAATGGAATATCTCTCCTTAAAGTTTCACATGCATGTTTTGGAGTGATGCAAACCGGAAGGAACAAAAACAACAACAAAGCCTGGGTCAAAGAACTGAAAAACAGTAAACGTCTGCCCTAAACAGTAAACTTCTGCATTGAAAATTTTTTAAAATTTTCTTTAAAAAAGACAGAAAAAGATGAAAGACATGTATGACAGAATTCATGAACTCTGGTGGAGTGGGCTGGCAAGGAAGGGGGAACTGGGTCTAAATTTGATTAAGAAACATATGAAATGCACAAAACTTCAGTAAAAAAAAAAAAAAGGAAAAGAGCTGTCAAAGTGATATTTCCCATAATGGTGTTTTGGTCAGTTCGTTGAAAAGGTTTCTCTCTCTCTCTTTTTTGTTCCCTTTAATTCCAAAATATGCATATATACATTCCAGTGTGGAGAATTCTTAAAAGACTGAAAATGAGCCTACCATCTGACCCAGTCATAGCACTCATGAATATGTACCCACAAGACTCATCCTATCCCAGAGATACATGCAACTCTTATGTTTATTGCAGCTCTCTTCACAATAGCAAAGAGTTGCAAGGAACCCAAGCGTCCCTCAACCAACCAATAGATAAAGAAAATGTAGTACATCTACACAATGGAATTCTTTGAAGCAGTAAACAAAGATGACATCATGAACTTTGCAGGTAAATGAATTGAACTAGAAGCCATTAAGCTAAGTCAAGTATCGCAGTCCCAGTAAAACAAACAACAAAATATGGTGACTGAACCCCGACACAGACACACATACCCGCCCCCCTGAACTCCCACACAGACACACATAGTCAAACACTTACAAATAATAATAAAAATCTCTTAAAAATCAACAAATTCATAGAAAGATTCCCATGAAGTCTGGATTACACTTAAAATTTAGGAAAAAAATAATGCTGAAAATGTGGAATGACATGCGGATCAATTTCAAGTTATAAAGTAGAAAAAAAATGCAATATGAAATGCAGGTAAGCTCAATGCTGAACTGTAATATAATGACATCATAGATTGTGCCACAAAGTAGATTTTTGTTTGCATTTGAACAGTGAATTCAACCTAAATAAAAGATGCTTTGAAGCATGTCTAAACACAAACGTGAGTCCTGTCTTTCTGGCAGTGTAATGGATCTGACCTTTCTAAATTTCCACTGTGTTTCTATTGCTTTTATTTCAAAGCACAGCATGCAAAAAAATTATTCTATGCTCAAATATAATTATTCGAGAAACAAACCCTCTTCAATGATCATTTCAATGTATGTATTATTTTGTATCTCTGAGTTTATGAATTCCTGTTGACTGTGATGAAAGATGCAAGGGTTTTGACTTGGGAAGGTCTCATTTGAAACGGATCATATATATGCCAATTTTCTTCCCCACTTCTACCTTTTAATTTATCTGTAGATTTGCCATAGGATCATGATATATATATATATTTTTTTTTCAGCTATCTCATGTTTTAATAAGAACAATTCATAATAAAAATGAGAAGTGATTATGTATGTGACACTGCCACAGTCCTTATGAATTCTTGATCTGAGATTAATATAAGGTTTGTTCATTTGAATTCATCCACTATTATTATATATATTATATATATATATATATATATGTGTGTGTGTGTGTGTGTGTGTGTTTGTGTGTGTGTGTGTGTGTGTGTATAGCATGAAATGAAATAAACAAGAGTTCTTAGATGATTAGACTGTCTGGAATGTAAAACTTAAGCAAATGAATTGCAATTTTTTTTAAAAAAACAGAGGACAGAAGCTGACATGAAGGTCAGAGTGTTGAACACATGTCAAGTCTAGTAGGGCAGTGTGCAGCTGAAGTGTCATGTTATATATTTTAATATAAACACACTTTTATTTTAGGACATTAAGTGCTTTATAAGGAAATGACTGAATGTATGTCTTATACCATTTGCATGGTACCCAATGGAAGCCATAAAAGGTCAGAACCCATGGAACTGGAATTACAGACAGTTGTGCTGGGAACTGAAGCCCCAGTCATCAGCAAGAGCTGGAAGTACTCTTAACCACTGAGGTATTGCTAGATCTATCTCTCTAGTTATCACCCTATAAACACAAAAAGAAAAGAACTAGGGATTGGAGAGATGACCCATCTACTAGTAGCACATACAATTCTTGCAGTGGACTGAAGTTGGATTTTCAGTACCGTTGTTGTGTAGATAACACCCCCTTTTGTAACTCTATCTCTGCAGGCATCTGAAGTGTCTGGCCTCCATCCACCTGTACTCATCTGTACACACTCACTCACAAACACAAACAAATTTAAAAATAATAAACATCAAAAGAACAGATCTTTTCCACTTGCTAGTTAATTCCTTCTAAGTTGTTTCTTCTACTTTCTAGAATCATCTTTGATGAAGTTTGTTGAGGAAATTTAATGTAATATTTTAAAAAAGTATTTGAAGTCTATGAAAGAAATTTTGGACTTTTATCCAGATACTCTTCTCAGTGAATATGTTAAATAGACATAGATTACTTCATCCATATCCTGGCATGTTCTAAATCACCTTCTAATGATTTCAGTCAAAGCCAGTCAACTGGGTATTCTTATCCATGTTTTTAAAAGAAAAGAAAAACCGGGCATGGTGGCACACGCCTTTAATCCTAGCACTCCAGAGGTAGAAGCAGGTGAATCCTTGTGAGTTCAAGGCCAGACTGGTCTACAGAGTGTACAGAGTGAGTTCCAGGACAGCTGGGGCTACAAGGAGACCCTGTCTCAAAAAGAAAGAAAAAAAAAAAAAGAAAAAGAAAAGGAAAAGAACAAAGACAATGTTGTGATAAAATTTAGGATTTTGTAGAAACTGTTACAGAAGTTTCAAGACTAGAGAGAGGGGGGAGAGAGACAGAGAGAGAGAGAGAGAGAGAGAGAGAGAGAGAGAGAAAGAGAGCTCACTTGTTTCCTAACAACAAACTAGCCAGAAACTGTTGTATGCATTTTAGGTGACAGTCCATGTTGTGACACTAAATTTCTAGTGATAGTCTAAAAGTAAAGCAGGGTTATAACTTCAGGAAGAAATTCAGAGTACATAGAAAAACAGCTTGGGATATATTTGTACAGTTGTTTCTTATTGTAATAATGTGTCTTTGTGAATTGTAAAGGGATAATTTTCTTATTATGTTACAAAAAGAGAGAATGAGGCCCTGAAGAGATAGCTCTTAGCTTAGCCTATAAATTGCCTCTTCGCAAGGGGGCATCAATTCTATTGCAGGGACCAATAAGGGAAAAATCATGCTGGTTGCACAGGTTTATAATGGGGCACTGGGCAGGCAGAGACAAATGGATCCTTGGGTTAGGTGACAAATCTGCCTAAACTACTTTACTAGTTCTATTCCAATGGGTGGTCTTGTCTCAACAAATGGTAGATGACATTTGAGAAAGTATGAGAAACTACCTGAAGTTGTCCTCTGATCTCTATACACAAATGTGCATATTTGAAAGCAGTCTCACACACACACGTGAACACACAAACACACCCAGAAACATACAGGAGCGGGGGAGAGGAGATAGGAGAGAGAGAGAGAGAGAGAGAGAGAGAGAGAGAGAGAGAGAGAGAGAGAAGAATCTTAGGCATTGGTGTGAAATGTTGGATGCACCAAGTCACCACATGCCATTAACTACTGCATTAATTATTGCAGGATTTAATGAGCTAATGTTGTAAGGAGTATTGCAAATTCATTCTGGAAGTTTTACTGGATTCTTCTTTTTTAAGTTGAAATAATTTAAGTAAAACAATGCAGCCCACCCAAAGTCATTTTATCCGAAGCTATTAAATAGCAAAGCAGTAAAACAAGATTATTGGCATAGCAAGGACATGCATCGTTTTTCTCCTATATTACTAAACATTATTTTGACTAAGAATTAAGAAAGGCATTAATATTAATATGTGTCATATTAGAAAACATTAAATCTGGTTTCTTACACATTAAACTATTGTTGGGTCACTAACATATGAACTTTACTGAACATGAATATTTAGTGCACATTTCAAAATAATATGAATCAAAAATGTACTATACTTGAAGGAAAAACTAAAACATAATATGCCAGATGAAATTTGACTTTTCTAACCTGATGAAGACAGATCATTGCACTAAAATCTTAAGTACCAAATTAGCATTGATATAATGCTGTTATTTCCTTCATTTATGCTTAGATATGCTTCTGTTGCTTCTCATATTACAGATTAAAAATGAAACATGACCTGTTTATTAAAAACTAATGTTTCATGAATACTTATTTATAAATAAACACAAAAATAAGGAATAGAAAACTCAATAATCCGTTATTTACAATTCATTATTGTATTAGCCTTTGTATATTAACCTTCATAATAAGATTACAGATTATTTCATGTGAAATATAAAATTAAAGGGTACAGATTTTAATTTAAATTGAAAGTATTATGAAGATAGAGAGGAATTCTATAGCAGGATGTTACAAAGACATATGCATAAGAAACACAATTTGACCAGGCATGGCTGCACATCCTCTTAGTTCCAGCACTCAGAAGGCAGACGCAGGGAGACCACTGTGAGATCTCTGGGTCAGTTTGGGATGGTCTACAGAAAGAGTTCTAGGCCAGCTGAGGCTACATATTAAAACCTTATCGAAAGGAAAATAAAATAAAACAACAACAAAAGAAGTAAAATTTGATAAAAAATTACATAATTATACTGTATTTGAACTGTATGTTGTATTTTCATTAAAACTGGTTAAACTAGTAAACATCAGTTGGATGAACAGGTAGCCATTAATAAATATTTTAATGGAAAAATACACAATATTGGTTGGGTACCCCATACAATGGATAGTTTGAAATAATGTCTGTGGGATGTCACAGTTAGAAGACAGCATGAAATTGTGTGGGTTTTATTGATGTTGTTGTTCTTAATTTGTTTGATTGTTTGTTTTTTTGTTGTTTGTTTGAGACAGGGTTTCCCTATAGCCCCAGCTGACATGGAACTCTCTATGTAGATCAGACTGTCCTTGATCTCACAGAGATTAACCTGCCTCTGTCTCCCTAGGACTGAGATTAAAAGTCTAAACCATCATGTTCACCTAAGACTAAAGAGTCAATGTATGTTATATTTTTTAAAAATGTGGCATGATCTATATTGACTTTTCCCATTAAGAAAGGAGTCTAATTTAATAACTATGTAATGTCACAATAAAAGACTGATTGTCTTGATATTCTATTTACATAAGGCCTGTATTAAATGAAAGTCTGCCTCTTCCTTGAGAGGAGGGAACAGATCATTATATTCTCAAAATCTTGACAAGGGCCTGAAACATCCAATAAGGACCTTAATAGATAATTGAAGGTACGTGTCTATCAAGTCCAAACAAACAAACAAAAAAAATCAATCATTCATGGATTTAAAATCCATTGATCACTGTATCGTTCACAGTTTAAGTTTTGTTGATTAATTCAAAATAATATTTTTCTAATAAAATATAGAGTAAAATAAATTTGAGTTTTACCAATAGAAACAGTATACATAATTAAAATTGGTCTGTACATGAACTAGCATCCAACATAACATAATGAGTCTCAGATATTCAACTTTCTCTCAAGTCCCTAGGAATTGTGTTTTTGCAAGAATCAGATGATTACAATGTAAAGTACCTCTAAAATGAAAATTACTCCGTAGTTTTTTCAGACAGATATAATCATCGAACTTGCAATTGTTGAAAGAAAACAGATTTCTCAGGACTCATGCATTGGCAATATTTAAAAATCGAGTTCAAGATATTTCTAATATTGATGCATCACTACATGAATGAACACTGCCCACTGAGAACAAATACTATTTTATAGAAATTTACAATAGAATTAATGTTAAAAGAGTGGCTGTTTGATGCTTTGTAAACAGATTTAACGGAAGGGCTGGAAAAGTGGATCCCTGGCTAAGAGTAGTTGCTGCTCTTCCTAAGGGCCAGTTTGGTTCCCAGCACTCGAGTGGAGGGGAGCACAAATGTCTGTAATTCCAGCTCCAGCAAATCTGAACAGATCTGACCTCCATGAGCACTTCACACCACACATGGTGCACACACACACACACACACACACACACACACATACAAATAAAAATAAATCTATAAGAAACAAC
The DNA here is from genome assembly GCA_009823505.1 of Rhizomys pruinosus. Classification (NCBI taxonomy): domain Eukaryota; kingdom Metazoa; phylum Chordata; class Mammalia; order Rodentia; family Spalacidae; genus Rhizomys; species Rhizomys pruinosus. The sequence continues at coordinate 2,913,625 of VZQC01005063.1, read as the reverse complement.
AACAGATAAAAAAGGAGTATTCAGGTATTTTTACTTTCATATATAAAAAGGATTTTTTAAGCTGTTAGAGAACATTGGACAAGAATTTAATCCAGGTTACCATGGACTGGGGGCATTTCTATTACAAACTTCAATTAAGACAATATTTTCATCTCTGTCATTTTACAAAATAGAGGCAGCTTGCACACAAATCAGTGGGCTGGGTGAAAATTTATTTACAGAAAATATTTGAATTTATTTGGAAGTTTTATTATGTAAATATCAGTCAAGGAAACCTAACTCTGGATTTCTCCCTATAAATGAAAGCCTAGTAGACTAGAGAGGTCAGTCTCTCTGAGTGAGCAGCCCACAAACCCAGTGTAGGAGAGTGTTTTGCATTTCTAGGAGAGCAGCTGCATTCCTTGACCAGGTGCCCTAACTTGATCTGTTAGCTTGCAAATGCAGCCGCTAGCAACACTGAGCTTATTGCCAGCTGGTAGCTAGGCATAGAATAATTGCCAATATTTGAGGACCAGTTAGATTCTAGTTTGAAGGCATTAGGAAATGTGTTTCGTTTCTGTAAATGAAAACAGAATAAAAATGGAAAGCAAAGTCACTTCTAAAACTTTCAGATTAGCTAAATATTTAACTACATTTTAAGTCTCTGACAGTAGAGAAGTCTCAGTCTATTTTTTTGTAATAAAAACTCACTACAAAATATATCAAAACTATGTTTTTTGAATTTTTGGCTCAGTTAATAGACTTTATCATGTATGCATGCATCTTTTTGAGAAATTGATATCATGAACACTGTTTTCCTCTGATTTCAAATCAGACAACCTCCATAGTGTAAACAAATAAAAACTTTGGAATAGCTATCCCCATAGAAAACTAAACTCATTATTTGAGAAACTAGAATATATGAAACAAGAAAGCAGAGCTGGTGGAGTTATTAACCGTGAGGAAATGTGGTGGCAAGGGAAATGCCAACAAAACACTTCATGCTGTCTACTTTCCCTCCCTCCTCATCACAGGTTCATGAAGGGGAAATTCCACATCAATTTGTGATTTAAAATTTCATTGAATCATTGAATGATTAAAATATTTATTGAAGATGGAAGATTTAGCTCACAATTTGCAACTCCGAATGAAATGTTGAAGTGTACAGTTGCAGGAAATAATTAGAAATAGATATAAGCTGTACTTTCATTCATAACATGTGCCAAAGCCTGAAAAACCCAAAACCATTTATCAAAGCTATAAGAACATATGTATCAAAAGTATCTAACTTTTGCCCTGAAGAAGAGTATGGAATTCATTCAAGTATTCAGTGAGTATATTTTATGACTTACTCCTGGAAGAACATTAATAAGGCTTCTGATCCCTAAAATTTAGTTTAAGAAGACATTTCTGCATATATGGCCTTAAAAAGGTTAGATTATATGAAGAATATTTATAAAGTTCAGAAGAGATAAATGGAATAGTTACACTTGAAAATACATTTTTTATTATCTCCACAACTAAACCATGGATATTTTGAGTATTTACATAAATTGTATTCATTTTTATGATAAACACCACGATGTATATTTGCACATGCCATTTTATCTATGTTATACTTAGTAGCTTGTATATTGCTCTTAATAACTTGGATATATAATACTCTTGAATGTTGAGACTCTTGCTTACCCATATGCTTACATGTCTGTGTTTGTGTTTTCTGACACAATTCTTGCAAAGGCATTGTTTTGCTGTATTTGATTAAAAAAAATTCATCTTACTCCAATAAGACTGGCTAGGATCAAGAAAACAAATGATACCAAGTGCTGGAAAGGTTGTGGGGAAAGGGGAACACTCATCCACTGCTGGTGGGAATGTAAACTCGTACAGCCACTATGGAAAGCAGTGTGGAGAACCCATGCAAGACTTGGAATGAACTTGCCACCCGACCCAGTCATACCACTCCTAGGCATGTACCCTCAAGACTCACCCCACCGTAGAGATACATGCACAGCCATGTTTATTTCAGCCCTCTTCACAATAGCAAGGAGCTGGAACCAACCCAAATGCCCCTCAACTGATCAGTGGATAGAGACAATGTGGTACATCTACACAGTGGAGTTCTATGCAGCAGTAAAGAAAGATGACATCATGAGCTTTGCAGGAAAATGGCTGGAGCTAGAGGACATCATGCTGAGTGAAGTAACACAGACCCAGAAAAACAAACGATGAATGGTATCCCTCATCTGTGGATGCTAGTGCCAATTACCTAGTTGTAAGTATTTCTTGTGCACGGCCCCTTGAGCTTTTGTCCAAAGCAGTTGGGAGTGATGCATATTGGAAACAATGACAACAACAACAACAACAACAACAACAGAAAGGACTGCATCAAAGAACTGACTGAAACAGTGAACTTCTGCTCAAAACAGTCAACTTCCACATGGAGAATATTGAGAAAGACTGAGAAAGAGATGAAAAGCATGTTTGGCAGAATGCATGAGCTCTGGTGGGGTGGGGGGATGTGGGGGACATGGGTCTAGATTTGATATATATATATATATATATATATATATATATATTATATTATATTATCACATATGGGACATAATAAAAAAATAATCAATAAAATATTAAAAAATAACACTGACAAAAAAAAAAGAGAGAACAGGTTCTCTCCTAAAGAAGCTTTTCCATCACAAACCAATTTGTTCTTAATAAACAAGTTTATATGAGTGCACCCAATAAATGAGAAAGTGCAGGAAAGGGTCTCATAAAGGCTAATTTGGCAAGTCACTTCATTTCTCTCTGATGTTTCCCCATTTATATGAAAGTATACAGTTTTAATAGTCTTTTATTATGCCATGCAACAGATGTGGAATAAAGTCGATTTTGAGCACAGAATTGTAATATTTATATTTTTGAAATTCTGAAAATAATAACTCTTCTAAATCTTATAAAAATTTAATATGGAGTTTAATAATTTTCCCTTTCTTCATATTCTACAGAGCTGGGACAACATTTCCTGTGGAAAACTGGTACAATCAATTCTGCCAAGCTTGTGATATACTGGGCAAATATTTCATACTCACAATTTGTTGTGTATGTAAATTCATAATTCACTTATCCAGTTTTGACCTAAAAAATGAAGTCTCAACTCTTAATTTAATTACATACATTTTTTTCATTTTGAAAATTCTATGAGAATTTGATTATTCTTTCTGATTTTGCTGAATCACTGGCTAAAGGAAACCTGTCCTGCCTTTGCTTACTTATCTCTGTACTAAAGCAAGCACAGAATGTTTGTAAAGGGAGATAATAATTTGCACCTATGAGATAACAGCTATCTCACAATTGCTTGTTAGAAGTTTAAGACAGAAATAAGAAGAAGTATTTTTTAAATGAAAATATTACTACATATAAGGCTTCACACGTAAGAAATACATGAGAATTTTATGCTGGAAACATTTCCTTAAACAAAACAAAATCATAGGATCTCTCCAAAGCAGGTTTTCTAAGCATCCTCAATTTAAACATATATTCTGTTTCATAGAGTTAATCTATATAGTCTATTTCTACTTGTGAGTATCCTTTTAAAGTGGTATCTGATTATATTTTTTAGTTCACAGTTTATAAGTCATCTTATTATTCTAAAGTAATTCACAGATATTCTTTTAGAAATTGTTGATGTTTGGGACAGGAAGAAATTTATAATCTTAAAAATTACAAAGTCAGCTTTCATGGAAAATCACTTCCTACGGTTTATACATTTCTATCACTTTCTGTACATTTGTCAAATTTTGCAGAATCCCTTATCCTTCCAAATTTTACTCCTATCTACAAGAAGAAAAAAGAAGCAGTAAAACTATTTCATATTCTTGCTGAAATTGTGGATAACCACTTATCATTAATGGTTATTCTTGAGATTTCAGCATTCATAAAGGTATTATTACTTATTACATAGAGTGTTGTATAATAAATTTTTGTAGTGTATAATATGAAAGAAACTACATCAGTAAGGATACAGTCAAAAGGGATACAGAGATGGTTTAGTGCTTGCTTAAGGGCACAGCTGGTTACACGGAGGACCTGGGAGTTCAATTCCCAGCACCCACATGGACAGCAGCTAACAACCGTCCACAACTCCAGTTCAGAGGAAAGCAACACCATCTTCTGATGTCCATGGGCACTGAAGGACACAGTTGCGTCTACCTACATGCAGGAAGTATACTCATACAAATAAATATAATAAATTAAATATTTTAAAGAGAATTCAGACTAGAAATAACTCATAATCCCCATAAAACATAACTTAACCATAGTGAAATCCATGAAGGAAATAAGAACAGATTTTATAGTTCTCTGCAAGACCAGCATGTGTTTTAACTGCTCAGGCATATCTACAGCCCCTATATCAATCTTTCACTGCTGTTGTTTATTATGTGTGTGCATATGTGTTTTTGTGTGAATGGTGTTCCCATGCCATTGTGTACTTGTAGATGTCAGGGGACTACTTTTGGTAGTGGGTCCTAGGAACTGGCATTAAGTGCCTTTACCATTGATCAATCTCACTGTCTCTGTTTCAACCTTAATATTTTTTTCTGCTATAAAGTATACCCCACCAAGCAAACAGATGCCATTTACTTTATTTTACCTCATACATATAATGATTCATAGTTTCATGTGGTTCTAGATAAGGTATGGTGCCTAAATGTAAACTTTGGTGATGGACTGTCTTTGTTGACACTATCTGAACTATCTTCTGTCATAAAATTGATCAGCTACAGCACAAAGTTGAGCATGAACTGGCATGCTGGGAAATGCAATTTTATGTCTGGAGCTTAATGGGCATTGTAGTCTAGCCAAATTCAGTTCTCCTTTCTGAGCCTGGGCACTTACTGTATAATATATGAGCAGTGAACCTGTTGATTTTTAGGAATCCTTTTAGTCCTACGAATATTATGATTTATGACAAAATGAATAGGCAAATCTATGCAAGTACTTTAGTTGGTTGACATTCAAATTAATCAATATCAAAATGCAAGAAAGAAATCAGTCCAGAATCATGGCTAACATTTCTTTTCTCAGATTTAAGTCCTCCCTTGACATTTAGAGCAAAGATAAGAATTAAATGATCAAAGATAAAAATAGAAATTTCAGGACATTTCTCAGGTGTACAATAGCTAGCATGACAACTTAGACAATGTGAGAAGAGGCTAAACTTTATATTTAATGTTATGGGACTGTTATAGCTGTACAGTTGTGGATGAAGTGTGTTGATTTTTCATATGCAAGTTTATGTATATGGTATCGAAACAAACCCATTGCTAAAACAATCATTCATATAATCATATATAACATATAGTGAAATGTGTATATACATATACATTATATATTTTTATCTAAAATGTATAGTGAAATATATATGTAATATCTCTCTCTAAGATGATATATTATATATATACATATATGTATGAAACTGATGCTTAGAAAATCCAAAGATAGTTGCTGGCAATATTGTCTGACTTTCAAATCTTCTCAAGCCCTTATTGTTTCCATTTTAAGTGGTTCTTACATTTCAGATAGCATAGGAATTAACCACCAGTCTTGTTAAAAACACAAATACCTGTGCCTAACTCCCTGAGCATCTGATTCAATAAATCTCTGGTAGGCATCTAAGACTTGTTTTTTCTAGAGGACACTGGTGCTACTTATTTGAGATACCTTGAAAGTCACTGCTGTAAAAATGCCTAAGAGTCAATAGGATAATGTGATAAATAATGCCACAGAGTTTCCCTCCGAGATTCTTTCTGTCCATCTACAAGATATGATGTCTATACTGTGAGCAGCAAGCGAACTTATGCACAAACTTATAATCCATAGAAATTTTTAGCTAGCACAAAACAGCAGTCTGATAACCTAAAATGATGGCTGCAAGAACGGAGTGCAAAGCATAGGAAAGCTGACCATAAGTATTGAGATGGTGAATACTGGACAGTATTTAACAAGATGACTTTCATCAATGACATTCCATAAGGCGATATTCCTGATTAAAAAAATCCTTAGGAGGAAACTGCTTACAGAATTCTGTGTACATGGTGAGAGGTGGGCCTGAAAAGCACCATAAATGTCCAGAAATGGCTCACTCTGACTATAAAAAGATGATGTCTGTAACTACAGTGCCTGTTTTACCACCCTTCCTACATCTCATGGAAAATCCTAATCATATCTTTCACTATATCCCTAAACTGCATAGTCCTTGGAATTCTGCACAAAGACAGTGAAAGAGAGAGGAGGGAAAGACACGGAAAGCTAAGTTTTAATGTATATGTAACCAAAAGCAAATGATGTTACATTTCATTTGCATCTTACACATTGTTTTTCCATAATCTCATTTGCAATATTTTTGCTTCTAATCTACCAATTGTCCAATTCAAAGTAAAAGCATATTTTTTTTTTTTTTTGGTCTTTTCGAGATGGGGTCTCCTTGTAGCCCCAGCTGTCCTGTCCTGGAACTCACTCTGTAGACCAGACTGGCCTTGAACTCACAAAGATCCGCCTGCCTCTGCCTCCCAAGTGCTAGGATTAAAGGCGTGCACCACCAAGGGGGAAAAAAAAAGTTCAATTCCCAGCATATTTTCTTAAACAATCACCATGCCTAAAAGAGCAGGTGTGTCAATAAGCACACTGCTTGGTTCTTTAACAGAGTTAACCTCCACCCAGAAATGGTGGTATATGTCCTTAATGC
>VZQC01005063.1:2886901-2901901 GCA_009823505.1 Rhizomys pruinosus | reverse complement strand
TATCCTTGCATACAAAGCCACATAGAAATAATTCAAATATGTATGCAGACATTGGTGTCGGTGTGGCAAAGCTTGGGAGGGCTCTGTCTCTTTATAAACCAATACATTCCTAGCACGTTGGCAACTTTGTTTCCTGAAACGGTTAAAAAGCATTCACACCAGACCAGTGTCTTCAATAAAATATTCTACCCAAAGAATCCGATACCAAGGATTCTACAAGAAATTAAAATAATCCTCAACACACACACACACACACACACACACACACACACACACACACCAAAGTCTTGCAGAGGAATTCTGCCTGGCTCTTCATTCACTAGTTAGAGGCTATAGGAACCAACTCACGTATTCGTTTGAGCATACTGCAAGAATATTTATTGAGCACAAGCTCAATCACCGCATTGAACACCAAATCTGGCAACCAAAATGCATTTCCTATCTGAGGGGAGGAAAAGAGATGTGAATCAACTCCTTCATCAGTATTAGCCTGATTATTTTATCGGTGCAAATTGCAAACTAAGCTGCCAGCCTCTTTCAGGCGACAAGTCAGCCCATCTCCATCCACAGCAGAGGGTACCCCGAAAACAGACCTACCTTTCACACAAGACAGCGTCAATAAAAAGACGAGATTCCAAAACGTAAATCCACTTTTAATCCCCATTTTCTTCTTCAGGATGAAGTCTAGGCGGCCACATTTAGCGCATCTTCGCGTGCCGGGCTCCCGAGGTTTGGATTCCTTCGCTCTGCTTTCCCCTTTGCGGATCCCTTTCATATTATTCGCGAGCTCTGGATTCTGCCTCCTCAGCCCAGCGCAGTGGAGTTGTTGCTGTTGTTGGTGCGCGGTCACAGCTCGGAGTGAATGGTGTTTCTGGGATACCACAGCAACCTTGACGAGGACTCAACCATCTCTCCAACGGGGGCACAGAGTCTCTGCTACTCTGGATTCTGTCTTTTCTTCTGCGTTTTTTCCCCTCCACCAAAATCTACTTTAATTCTAGCTCTTTATAACCAACGCCAGAAAGCAGTAGTGAGCCTCTAAAAGCTCAGCTCTGCTCTCTGATAAACTCCCCACAATACTTGAAATCACGGGGCTCGGATTATTCCCCCCCCCCAATAGATCAATTTTGCCTGCAAAAGCAGCTCAAGAAATATTATGTTAGTGAGCTCTCCATTGCAGCCTGTGAATACAGAAGCATGCTAAAGGAATATTTTCATCTGGAGATCTGCGATGTGTTTGGAGAGACCGTGACCGTAATGAATCTGGCTCCATCGATGCCCACGGCGTTAGAATGGGACATGTGTCGCCACAGTAGTTGCAGTATATTCCAGGCAGCCTTCATATGATTAATTGAGAAGGGAACTCACAGGGAATTTATTGGCATGCATACATTTATATATTTGAATACCTACGTCTAAATCTCACAACAAAGGTTTCATTATTTAGTAAACGTATTTCATCCTTGCCTTGGCGGGGGTGGGGTTGGGAGGGAAGTAGAGTCCTTTCCACAAATAGTTCAACCTTTCGTCTTCCCCAGCTTTTTTGTGACCTGCGTGCAAAAGACTTTTGTGTGTGGTCGTTATCTAGAGCAAACTCATTTGCCTTAATTCTGAATCGGTCCCAGATATGTAAATGGGAGATTTCTTTCAAAGGGCACAATGTATATATCTGTAGTTCTATAGTTGGCAGCCCAATAACCACGCAAGGGTTAAGACTGTGCAAAGGAAGAGTTCTTCCGCCATCTACTGGCCATGTGCAAGTCGTCGGCTTCCTCTTCACATCCTTTAGTCTGTCTGCTTCTCTAATCTCAAGGTATAGAGGAACTGTGTGCCTGAGACCAGAGTGTCGTTGTTGGTTTTTCTTTTTCCTTATGTTTAACAATTTTCCAGTCTTTTCCTACCAGATAGTGTCCCAAATATTCTAGCGAGAAAATTATTTACACCAGGTGCCGGATTGGTAATCTAACCTTTTCAGGTACTTAGTCTTGTTAAGAGTTGGGTAGGGCGGCAAAACAAGCTCAGAATAGGTAATTGCTGCTGCCAGGGCACAATCTACATGCGGACCACAATGGGAAGGAAGGTGGTGAGAGTCCTTCTACACTATAGCATTCAGTTCAAAGGACTTCTCGTCTTGAGTTTGCAGCTCCTCACCTAGCCCACAAATAATGGACTGTCCCGTGCAGGATGCAATTACGCAGCCAGCAGCCAGCAGCCAGCAGCCAGCTTTTGTCCATGAACTGTCTTTGGAGCTGCCAGTTCAGTGGACCAAGACGTTTGCCTCTGGAGGGAGTGCTGCTCTGGAAAGTGGGCACACAGGGCGAGTGGGTTCAGTCTTTGAGGAGGATTCTGAGCTTCCCTCTGGGTATGTGGTATTTTGTGTGTCTGCCATTGTAGGAAAAAGTAGTGTGTGTGTGTGTGTGTGTGTGTGTGTGTGTGTGTGGTGTTGTGTGTGTGTGTGTGTGTGTGTGTGTGTGTGTGTGGTGTTGTGTGTATGTGTCTGTGTGTGTGTGTGGGGAGAGAGAGAGAGAGAGAGAGAGAGAGAGAGAGAGAGAGAGAGACTGTGCTGTCACAAGGGATAAGGCTGCTTGTTTATGGATGAATGTTTTTTCAATGCATAGGTGTGTTTTGCAGTGCATATCTGTGCATTTGCACAAAAGGGAGTGTGTGTGTGTTTGTGTTAACATGGATTTCTCTGCTGAGTAGAGATAGCAAAAGGCAAAAGCTGTCGACGCCCATCTGACCTCATTAAATTTCAGAGGACCATTTAGAAGCTTTGGGACAGAATACTGTTCCTTCCCCTCAGTGCCAAGCTATTGTCTTTCTATGCAAATTTGGAGAGAGAGTGGGGACAAGGTTGGGACTAGACTGTGACTAGAAAGATCAACACAGGGAACATCATTAGCCTGCTCATCCACCTTGGCAGTGGCAGTGGCATTGATTTCAGTCAAGATGTCAGGGTGGATTGCAGATGCTGTTACTATGGCTGGGCTAAAGGACATGTGAGATGCAAACAGGTCCTCAGATTTAATGAGGACACACAGTAAAACCTTCCTTACTAAGTGTGTAGAGATCAGTCATCTCAACTGGCTTAATTTTTATTATTAAAAAATTCTTTTTTAAAAAAGAAAATTCTTAAGTTTACAGAGTCTATTAGAGTACCTGATGATATAGTCCGACAGGAGGACTTTAAAGTAAAATGACTTTATTTCCCAAAAGCTAGGAGGATTTTCATTGTAATTATTGTTCACAAATAAATCTTGATTATGGGACCAAAAGAGTACTACTAAAATAACAATGTTTATGGCTTATATTCAAATACAACAGTAATTCCACAATCCAATTATTTTTGCCAAATGAATCTGGCCTATCATTTCAATGTGAAGTTGTTAAAAGATTTATCTGGTTAGATCACAATACACTGAATAATACTACAGCTTCTAGTTCATACCACTCACAATAAATCACAAACCATTTTTCACTCATATCTTCCAGCTTCTGAGATAGGATGGAAAAATCATATTTTACAATCAGAACAAAGTTAAGGCTTGAGGAAATGAAGTGGTTTATCCAAGGTCGTCATCAGGAGCACAGGTTTCTAGGTGAGCACACTTGGCACTGGCTCAAACTTGCCTGTCATGAGCAGTACCCTTCTTCTGCTCAAGGGAACATTTCCGATGGTATTCTAGAAACAAAATCATCAACCAGTATCCTGGATGAGGAGTCCCTCAATTTCTCCAGAAAGAAAAATACCATAGCTATGTTTGCAAGCAAGAAATCATCCAGTGCTGTAGAACTGCATGAAAGAAAAAAAAAAGGTTGAGTGTGGATTCGTCTGATAGAGAAAATAGGAAACAGTAGCTCACATGATAGCAAAGGTGTGTGTACTGTATACTGGGTATTCACTATGTTTACAGGAATATCTTAATCAAGCTTCACTGCCATACTGCAACTGAGACAAGCACTATGATTATTTTCTTTTATAGATGAACATTTGATGCTTGAAGAGCTAACTATCTTACCTTTCCCAAAGTAATATGCCTACAGAAAGAAATAGAAGCCCAAGATGTCTAATTTCTTAGGCAATGCAATTTCCTACTCTACATTATGTGATACTTTTTTTCCCAGAGATGCTAATTCTAAAAGACTAGTCTTTGCAACAACAAAGATTATACATTATCTCTACATACTTATAGAAAACTACTGACTGATAATGTATAACAAATACACTTTTGATATTTATGCAAAGATTTTTTTTATTTTTATAACTATTAGTCCCTAAAATTCCTTCTCTTGACTTTCTTTTTGTATTTCATACAGCCTATTGATCTTCTAGCATATAGGTCATGGGGAAAAGGGATTTGGCAAAGATCATTAAGACAATCACTATGATTAAGTTCCCTTAAGAGCTTTTGAAAAGAGTTCAGGTCAAAAACAGGTCTTTTAATCTAGAAGGGCCAAATTTCCATTTTTTTTTTCCAACTCATTCCCTAACCTATAGGACACAATGAACTTTGATCTTAAGACAGAGTTGACTTGGCAATGAAAGGAGAAAAAAGGCTTTTTCCCCCAAAATCTGTCCAATGTTAAACAACTTCTTAATATTTATTGTGCTGGATAGCTTTAGTGTCAACTTGACACACCTGGGTTGAAGGAGCCTCAATTGGGGAATTGGCTCCATTGGATTGGCCTGTGGCCACATCTGTGGAGTATTGTCTTGATTGTTGAGCAATGTGGGAGGGCCCAGCCTGCAGTGGGTGGTGCCACCCTGGGCAGGTTGTTGTGTACGGTATAAGAAGGCAGGCTGGGCATGAGCCAGGGGAGCAAGCCAGTGAACAGCACTCCTCCATGGCCTGTGCTTCAGCTCCTGTCTTCCAGGTTCCTGCCCTGAGTTCCTGCGTTGGGCTCCCTAAATGATGAACTGTGACCCAGGAGATGTAAGCTGAATAAACCCTTTCCTCCCCAAGTTGGTGTCAGTCGGAGTGTTTTGTCACAGCAATCGAAGACAAACTAGAACATTTATGTACTCTTGTTTTTAGCACCACAAGGGGAAAAACAGATTTATGAATAAATTAATTCAAATAGAATATGTACATTATCTTCAAATTTGCAAAGAAATAGATGTATGTTTAACTGAGTTGTGAACTTGTGAGGTTTTTTTATTCATGCCTGTTATTGATGTACAGATTTTTAAGAACTATATTGCTCATTTGAAGACTTTCATTTTTATAGAAATTTATCTATCACAGCTTAATGCTTGTTGAATGTAGTTATAATATTGGCCATTAAAAGGAAAAAAAAATAAAATCTATGGGTCTGTGAGAAAAAAATAAAATCCTGGATAGAATAAAATAAAAGTGATCATGACTTACAGACAACCAAACTGGATCTTGCTCAATCTTTGCGTTTTTAAAGGGTACTCCATGCAGATAAATAAGTGTAAAAAAGGAATTGATAGTGGCATTTCTCTGTACATGTGCATCATGGTTGATCTGTGTCTAACTTTTCCAAATATTGAGAAGTAAATGTTTGAATTTAAATTTTGACTCTAGAATGAAGGAATTCTAATTCAAGTTTTTTTTCTTTTTACCATATTTCTTTTCTTATTTGATTTTTTAAATAATAAGTAATAAGTAATGAATGCAAGCATCCTTCATGTAAAACCAATTTGCAAGCAGCTATGTCCAAACTTAGACAGCCCAAGTCCCCCATTGTCCAGCTGGAGGGACTTGTATGCACAATCATGTTGATCAAATAAAAGTCCAATCTATATTTCTGTAGTTTCATAATTCACCCCAATCACAACCCTTACATGCTACCATGCCCCCTCTTCCACAAATTGTTCCCTAGGCTTTAGAAAAGGGACACAAGTGGTCGAGAAGCAAAACAGTCTACTTTCTCTGAAGATGTCGTTTTGGTCTCGCATCAGTTCAGGCTCTTTCCCCTCATGGGTTGGCAGATTATCCAGGAATAACCTTTTACTTCTACTGATGAAGCATAAGCAATTAGATATACAGGCATTTAAACAGTACTAATTATTATGGTAGGTTACATTGGTATAGACACAGATATTTGGATGGTATGCTAATCCATGAACTATAGCTTTTCTGTAAAAGATGACAAGGTCTTACTGTGGCTTATAACATCTCCTAACCACTAGAGGACGTAAGCTTGTGGCAAGTTTATTTTTGTGATTGGCAATAATCCCTATTCACTTGAAAAGAGTGAAAAGACCCCTAATATTTTTGATAAAGTAACTTTAAATAATCAGTCATATTTATAAAAATAATCAGGTGGGGATGAAAATTTCAGACCGTCTTGCTGCTAATCAGGAAACAGTGAGAGACAGAAGGAAGCTTCTTAGAAGTGTCATCAACCGTGCATGCCTGAACACTCATTCATCTTATGAGTTCTGACTTCTCTAAGCAATATCAGTAATGCTGAGGATTAATTAATTGGCAGTTCAGTATTTTAATGTTTTCTGCCACTTTAAGAAAGTCAGAGACTGAAATTTATAAGCATATGAGTAATATTTTACTATAAAACAACAGAGGGGTTGGAGAGATGGCACTGCAGCCAAGAGAGCTGCTATACTCACAGAGGACCCAAGTTTCACCCCCAGTTGAAACAACCATTCATAACTCCTCTTACAGGGTTTCTGATAACTTCTTCTGGCTTCCACAGGGATTGCAGCGTATGAGTGCACTTGCATGCATGCAGGTAAAACTCTAATACACCTAAAATAAAAATAAACAAATTGAAAAACAAAGTACCAGAGAACAAAAAAGCTTAAAATTGGAAGAGGGCATCTTTTTACTTTTGCATATAAGCAACCACCCCCTTTTTGGGGGTGGTCTTTTTGAGACAGGGTCTCCCTGTAGTTCCAGCTGTTCTACAACTCACTATGTAGACCAAGCTGGCCTTGAACTCACAAGATCTGGCTGCCTCTGCCTTCCAAGTGCTAGGACCAAACCCTTCTTTGACTGACAAAAACTTACAATTGACCTGAGTCAAACATCTAGTAATTTACGATAGTCTTCAGAGTTTCTCAATTTCTGTTTTTCTAAGTATATAACCTTTAAAATATAGTACATATATAATTTAAGATAAGCAATATGTTACTCCAGCCCCTTTGCCAGAAGAAAGGGACTATTCCTGAAGGACTAAGGAAAGAATCTGTAAATATCTGTATTTTATTTTTGAAGAGTGTTTCACCTTCTTGTTTATCTAGGACTGGTTTCAGTTCATTTGGCTCTGTGTAGAGGGATATAATGAAATAAAATGAAATAAAAAGGTAGCTTTACTAAATAATCCAGAGTCTAGGACTCTGTGTTTCAACTCTGATAAAGTTGCCTAACTGATATTATCTGAATAAAACACAATTCCCACTGTAATAAATCTTTATCATCATGTACTAAATATAGTCATGTGCTATCAGTTTTGAATGTCCTTACAAATTCAGAAATATTTACAGAGCACAAATTAAAAGTAATGATTTCACCAAGTTTATGAGAATTACTATCAGAAAACACTTTCTATTTGATTTTATGCTCTGTAATTATCTGCCAATAAATTCATTCTTACCACTTAAAAACTGTAGTGCTCTATTGTTTATTCCCTTATAATGTTCAAAGTTGACAGATCCTGGATACAAAGGCATATTGTAAAATACTTAGAAGATAGGAACACCAATACATTTGATTTGGTAAAAGTCTGAATGGTCATAGAGTGTTATAAAATGTGTACATTTTATATCATTCATGTCTCTAAAGATAAGTTTTATTTGAAAATTTCCTGAAAAATCTAAACATCAGTAGTATACAATTTTACAGCTTGAGGTCAGTTCTGGAAAAAGTTTTTGTTTTCAGCTTTAATTGATCATAATTTCAGAAATCCCAACTAAGCAAACTATTGCCTACAAACAGAAACCAAGCACCCCTCAACTTGGAAGTTCCTTTTAAAACCTAATGTCATTGCTCATGGTGAACAAAGTTCATTTTTCTTAACTTTTAAATTGTGAGGTTAACATTCCTATATACTTATAAATGGTTAAATGAAAGGAACCATGAAAGAGGCTTTTGACTATTTTGCAAGTTTGAAGCCTATGATTCACCTATTTAATGACAGTCCATGTCTGTTCAAATGTTTGAACTACGTATATATTTAATATCTTCACTGTATAATTAAACTTAATATTTAAAATTTCCAATTTATAAATTGCTCTATTTGTCTTTATTTCTAAATGTATTGGAAGAAATAATAAATATTGAAATATTTTGTAGAATATGAGCTCAGGAACTCACAGTACCTAAGCATCCTTCTATTTCAGATAAATAGATAACAGTGACCTTGACTTTGAATGATCATTTTGGCTACAAAGAGAAAGAAAATCAATGCAGCAGATTTCAGTTTGGCTACACATAATCCAATTTGGATTGTAAGTACAAATATCTGTCTCATCTGTCAGGGATCAATTTCATCTTTACTCATTTTATAGCTAGTATCATTTTCATCTGTGTGTTCATTCATTTACTTAGGAAGTCATTTGAGCCTGGACTGCAAGGGAACAAAAGCAGGGGTTATGCATTACTTTATCCTCCAAGAGCTTACAGTGTAATAGAAGGAGAACATACATTTCCAAGTGACAATATAAAGTGTTAGCATCGTGCAGCCACATAAGGAGAAATGCCTATAGAATGTGAAGAGGATGAGAGTTTATCACCAGGGAATTGAAGAAAACTTCATGAGAGAGAAATATTCAAGCTATTCTAGGATCATTTATGGATGCTTGACAGGAACAAAATCTTAGTGGAGATATTGTTTTCAGAAGCATGTGTAATAAAATTTGGATGCATATTCAAATTTAGTCAATTGAGATGTTATGCCTTTAGAAAAGGCATGACAGATGAGGCTGGAAAAGTAAAAATAGCCGGGGAAAATGTGGAATGCATCAACAATCTAGGCACACACAAAAAAGATTTTTACAGGGCTACAATCTTTTTTTTACCAACAATATCTCTTATGAAGGTGAAACCATCTGACAATTATAGTATGTTCATTATTCAATTTGATTACTTTTTAAAAGTGTAGTTTTTGTAGAATTAAAAGAATCTTAGTCACATTTTATCAAATTTATGTGAATCCTAAAAGTGGAAATCAAACAAACCATCATCAAACAAATCAAATAATGTTAAACAAATCAGAAGAAAACCCCTTTGTCTTTGATTAGAAGACTTGCACAATAAGTGGTTCCAACATAATTAAGAAAAAGTATGTGTGCACATGATCACAGAGTGATCTTATCCAAAGGAAATAAAATAATAGAAACATTGTTTTGAAAGTCTGAGAAAAAATGCTGCAATGCTTTTGAAGTTAAAAAAAGAAATTGCAGCAATTGCTTTCAGGGTAAGAAACTGACACAATAAGAGGATGACTATGGATATTTTCTGCTTGCCTTACCCCAAATTTTCCTTATTCATTATAAATTGTGAATAACTGTCTATCTCAAAACCTTTTTATTTATTTGGCTCTATCAAATGCCTTACCCCTAACTGCTCCACAACTTTTTTAACAAGTATAGTTAAGAGGTGATTGATACATATATTAATTTGACCAATTTGATCATTACATGATGTATGTGAAAAATAATTTTAAAGTTTTGTTAATAAAATAATGTAAGAAGAAATATTTGTCTATGTAACTGCATTAAGAATGATGTGATAACATCATTAAGAATTTAGGGCGGCACTGAATTTATTGTCAGCTGTAGTTATAAAAGACAGCAGAGACCCAGAGACATAGACAAGAAGACAATCTGAAATAGGAAGGAAACATTGAAGGGATGAGTCTACAATCCAAGGAATGCAAACATCTTTGGCAATCAGAAACTAAGGGAGACATGGAATATGTTCAATCTCAGAGTTTCTAGGGAAAAAATCAATCATGCTGTTATCTTGCCTCTATTCTGTGAGATAATACATTTTTACCAATTTAAGATATGCTTCTGGCAGTTATGATGATAGTCCTGGGAAACCAATGCTCCTGAGGCCTCCGCATATACAGGTCTGATAAAGAGGGCTACTGCTGGAATGTGATATCCAGTGGCTTTCTTTCTTAGGAGCCCTCTTATAGTCTTTCTTTCCTATTCACATCTGAATGAGAACATTTTCTATATGAATATTCTGTGCCCCCCCCAAAAGCTTTCATTTATTAATAGTCCTTCATTATTTAACATTCTTTCATCAACTAATATTCTTTAATTAATATTCTCTCAGTAATAGTTAAGTACAAAACATGTGCCTTCTTAACATAATCACTTCATCTGGCCCAGGATGGTGGCACATGCCTTTAATCGTAGCACTTAGGATGCAGAGGCAGGCAGATCTCTGTGAATTCAAGGCCAGCCTGGTCTACAGAGCAAGTTCCAGGACAGCGAGGTAGGCAGTGAGACCCTGTCTCAAAAAAAAAAAAAAAAAAGAAAAGAAACATGTAAAAACTGCCTTGTTTTCCTGATTTCTCAAAGCCAATACCTCATACACACCTGACATCCTTATATCAGAAGCAATTTCCATTATAATAGACTATTCTATGTCAATTTCTAACTGTTTTACTGGTTCCATATAATTCCTCACATTAAGGCTCTCTTCCATGTGCAAGGAACTCACTGACACCTTACCTGTCTCCAGAATCACTGTTCCTCCATTCTGTGATATACTGTGTGCAATCATTTCAACATTTCTCTCCTCCACTGGCCCATATAGATTCCCATTTTCATTATCCTCAGAGTAAATTGATTGTCTTAAATCTCCCTGTTAAGACCCTCCAAGGATGTTCCCTCCCTCTGGTGAGACCATTCTATAAGTTCACACTGACTGCATTGACATTTTCTCATTGGAGTGCTTGTTAATATTCCTTCTTTGGCCTTTAATAGCTGCTTATCTTTTATCAGCCCATAAAAGTCTATATTTCAACTCCGAGTTCAGGTTCAATCTTTTCCAGATTTTTTATCTGATCCATCTATTCACATTGACTTTAAGCATACTTTTCAAAAAGTCTGTATGCTCTAGTGACATTTATACTACTTTGCTTAAGTATTTAAAGTTAATGTCTTTATAAATAGATTGAAATATCTTAGGACCTTTTAAATATTTACTTTCACATGCCCACAATCAACTTCTCACAAACACTGTTGCATAGGACTGTTGTCTGTCAGAAAGGCCATGGACAGACACTATCTTCCCAAGCTTTGTTGGATCTGCATGTCTAGGATCATCACACCTAAGCTTGTTGACTGTTATCCAGAAAGAAAGGAGGAGCAGGACCAGTCACCCATACCTCCTTACCAACAACTCAGCCCTAGTTGCAAGAGGTGGAAATGTTAAGTGTATATAAACTGAAGGAGCCAGTGGCGGGGTCTCTGGCCATTTCATGAAGGTGTGGGAAAGTCATGATTCATGCCTGAATGGAAAGTTTCTACCACGGCCTTAGGAGGGAAGAACCCACACGCCTGTAGGTAAACAATCACCCATTGCTCTGTAGTAAGTTCAGTATATTCTCTGGTTTTCCAACCTGATGTTTTGTGAAATCTGACATTGGTTTATTATACCGACTAAGGGAGGAGAGAGCCAGACCTCCTTAGCTACATATACTAAATATATACTTTTCTGAAGACTAGTGTATTTGACTATATTTGACACTTTAACTCTTTTTTCTTTGCATTTAATTAAAATAAACATTGGTATGTGTATATGTGTGTAGTTTCCTTGTATATATTTGAGGTAGACAGAAAAAGAACAAAGAAGAGGAGAGAGAAAGAAAGGGAGAGAAGGAAAAGAGCAGAACGAGGGAGAAACAACAGTGGAAGGAAAGTTCATGTCCACTAACATTAATTATAATAAAAGCTTTAATAACTAATGCCAGAATGACTACTCTCATTTCTTCCTTGGCTCACACACACTCCAATTTCACATGCAAAAGCAGTTCTGTCTAACTGTTTGGCAGATTGTTTGAGCTGGAATTAAATGTGCACAGCTGGTACCATCTGCTGCAAATTCTTTAATTCTTGTTATCTCTTAAACAGCTTTCAGTTTCGTCTTATTCATAATTCATTTATGGAGGGTGAGGCCCTATTTGGGGTCTTCATATTGTTCAGTGGATATATTACTGGTCTTCACATTAGAACATGATGATTCTCATTCTGGTTTGTTACATTGGTTAAGTGTCTTCACAGTTTCACTGATGACCAGATTGTTCCGTGAAGTACACCCAAGGTAGTAACAATATTTTAACCATTTCTGCTTGTATTTTTTATCATTTTCTTCTTTATTATTTCAACATTGAAGTGAAAAACTCTTAAAATGTATTTTATGTATTTATATTTATTTCATATGTGTGTGTACATGTGCATGCCACAGGGTACTGGTATAGGTCAGAGGACAACTTGTGGGAGTTGGTTCTCCACTTCTACTATGAGGGTTCCAGGGATTGAAATTATGAAGCCTGGCTGCAAGCCCCTACTCAATGAATGAGCTCACAGGCCCTGGAATCCAAAACTTTGAGTCACAGTTTCCTACCCAGGAGTGACATTAGAAACCCAAGAACCCTAAGTGAAGTTTCTGGTTCTTTCCCTCATTGCCTTATGCTTCTGTTTCTTAAATGTCTTTGGCTCACTGTTTTGTCATGAAGCCCAGAGCTAGTGACCAGCTGATACTACTTTACACTCTTAGGCCAACCCACTGAGATCTAGACTCAAATTATTCTTCTCTCCATCAAAAGAGCTCCTTCAGAATACATTAGAATGAAACATGAGTGTTTCTCCCCCACACTAAAAAGCAACTGAGGCCTCTGAATTTTTAATAAGACTTTTATAGCAGATGTTAAAAGAGGATACTGAATATCCAGGTTTAGCTTTCCAGGAAAGCTATGAAGTACCCTCCAGCTCCAAAAATGGAAACTTCCAGGTGCCATAAAAAATGGTGAAAAAGATGCAAAGCATACTAAATCTAAGAAAATATAGGTGCTGTTATAATCAACTATGCCATGGCCAGGAAGCCTCTTTTTTCTTAAAATAAATGATAACATGCTGACACAATATCTGAAATCCTATTATCAGGCAATATGTGCATGGGTGCTGATGAGCTAGGTCAGAGAGTAGGAAAAGGGCAATGCCATTAAATTGTTGGTAAAGAAGTTAAGCTAATGGGGCTGGAGAGATGGCCTAGCTGTTAAGAGCACCAAATGCTCTTGCAGAGGAGCCGGGTTCAATCTCCAGCACCCATATGGCGGCTGAGAACCATCTTTAACTCCAGTTCCAAGGGAATCCGACACACTCTTCTGACCTCCTCGGCCTTGCACGACACGGGTGCACAAACCTACATGCAGACAGTACATTCAGACACGTACGAAAATAAATAAATAAAATTTAAAAAAATATCTATTTAAAAGAAGTTAAGCTAATGTCAAATAAGTATTTTGAATCAATTATTTGTTCCTTTTAGATGACTACCATGCAGAAGAATCTTGATGTTGACTATCAATCTTCATGTTAATTGAGCTGCTAAATGTTTATTTACCTATATGTGTTTAATTCGTGTCCCCCATCAGATTTTAATTCCAGAATGGTACACAATAAAAAGATTTTGAGATTTATAACTATTGTAAATATTTCAATGTACTAATTTACTAGATAATTAATGAATGTAGAATGCTAAATGTTCACTGAATTTTTGTCACTGAAATGAATTTCAGTTTATCGTTTGGTTAGATGACACTAGGGTTAGATGACACTATCAATTCTGCTCAGTGCTAGGACTGGAAGTGTAGCTTCCCTGCCTGGATTTTTATGTAGGTGCTTGGTACAAGTCCTCATGTTCAAGTGGAAAGGACTTTCACAGCTGAGCCATCTCTGCAGCCCTGACATTAGTTTTCTTTTACTTCTCCAGGTTGAATACAAGATGATGGAGCAAGTGGATCTGATATCTACTAAAGGCCTTCTCCTGGCTTGAGATGGCTTTGATATATGAATTAAGGCTTAATACCACTAAAGAAACTGACTCCCCACTTTCCCTGCAGGTATCATTTGCACATTGATCCTCAGCTAGGGCTGGTGCTTCTTGCCCACTCCTCATCCATGCTGCATATTTCCTGGCTTGGGATTGTACATGTTTTATGCATGCTGTCATATTTGTTTTGGGTTCATATGTGCAATTGCTTGTGATTATGTGTCTCATATAGGATTGAGTACTCCATAGTCTCTTATTCTCTGCATGTTGTCCAGTTGTGGGTTTCCATTAATCTCAATCTGCTCCAAGAAGAAGCTTCCCTGATGAGAGTTTAGATATCCACTAAACTATAGGTATGATAATAAGCCATTAAGAGTGAGATGAATGTTATATTTATTTAGAAGAATTACAGAAGTAGGACTTACCATTTGGGCTGTGACTGGCCACAGGTTATTGGTCCTGATAACAGTGCCAGGTTTGTGCTCCCTTCTGTGAAATAGGCCTTATATCCAACCAGAAGGCACTTGGTTGCCTCTGTTGAACCATTGACAATTGAACTCATTGACATATCTTGTCAGGCTAGTAGCAGTTGTAGCTTACAGGGTTCACAGTTGGGTAAAGTTGTTAATTACTTTTTTCTACTGGTACATAGTATAGCACTTTCTAGTACTATGAAACCTAGAAGTAGAGGTGAATCTTCAAGGATAGTGCCAGCTTGATTCTTCTCCATTTATTCTCTAACTCATGTACAAGTGTCTTCCTGCAATATTTTCTGACCATGGAGCTCTGGCCGTTTACCAAGAACAAAGCATGAGTTTGTATTTTTGGATGGTCTATGGGATCACTCTAGGCAACAACTCACAAGGGGGAGTCTACTCATGACATTGGGCTGTTTATTTACTTGTTTCTGATGTCTGGTAGGGCAGGTGATGATCCCATAGGATAATCACATCTTAACTTACTTTGTACTGCATATATATATATATATATATATATATATATA
>VZQC01005063.1:2874217-2886212 GCA_009823505.1 Rhizomys pruinosus | reverse complement strand
TATATATATATATATATATATCATCATTCTCATCTAATCAGTTGGGAGTTCTCTGTTTAAGTCCTTACCCCAGTTTTTAATTAGGCTGTTTGTTTTCTAAATGCTTATTTTTGGACTTCTTCATATATTCTAGATACTAACTCTGTGTCTTATGTCTAGGTTTTAAATATTTTACTATTTTTATTTTATGGATGTGACTGCTTTGCCTGCTGTATGTAAGTGCACTGTGTATGTTCAGTACCCTGCAGAGGTCATTAAGAGGTGTTGGGTCCCCTAGAATTAGAGTTATGGCCACTTGTAGCCATCATGTGGGTGCTGGGAATTGAATCCAGGTCCTCTAGAAGAACAGCAGGTGTTCTTAACTACTGAGACATCTCTCCTCACATGTGTAGATTTTAAGGATGATTTTCTGTTCTGCCAGATGCCTCTTCACCAAAATGATATTGCCATTTGTTGCCTGGAGGAATTTAGTTTGATGAAGTCCAGTGTGTCAATCATTGGACTTAATGCCTGTGTTATTGGGGTCTTGTTCAGAGAAGTCATTGCCTGAGACTATAACTTCCTTCTCCTCTATCAGATTCAGGGTATTAGGTCTTATGTTAAGGTTCTTGTTTCAACTGGAGTTGAGTTTTGTGTAGATAGAGAGATGAGGATCTAGATTAATTATTCTAAATGTAGCTATCCGGTTTCACCAGTACCATTTGTTGAACATACTGTTGCTCCTCAATGTGTATTTTGGTCACATTGCCAAAAATTAGTGACTGCAAGTACATGAGTTTACATCTGGATTCTCAATTATGTTAATCAATGTATTTATTTTTGTGACAGTACTATTTCGTTTTTATTGCTATAGCTCTGTCATATAATTTGAAATCAGGGGTAGTTATGCCTCTATCTCTTCTATTGTTAAGGATTGTTTTGTTTTACATATCCTGAAACTTTCCATTTACATCAAAATTTGACATTATTTTTCAATTTCTGTGAATATTTGTGTTTGACTTTTAAAGAAGACCATGATAAATCTGGTCAGATAATCATTTTCCTAGGTTTATTTCTTCTGTTGTATGTGTACCAGAGGTCTTTCTATTCAACCATCTCTGCATCTCTGGGATGAAGCCAACTTGATCATGGTGGATAATCTTTTTGACATTATCTTGTATTCATTTTGTGAATATCATATTGAGAATTTTTGCATCCTGGTTAGAGTTATTGGCCTATTTTTTGTTAGATCTTTGCATGATTTTGGTATCAGGGTAATAAAGGCTTTGTAAAGAGAATTTGGAAGTTTTGCAAGTTATGGGATAATTTCAGTATCAGGATCAGTTCTTCTATGAGAGTTTGGTAGAATTCTGCACAATGTCTAACTGATTCTGGGCTTTTTATTAGATGAGAGATTTGTAGTACTGTTTCTATACTTTGGTTGTGAGTCTACTGTGATTTTTCTCTCATCTTGATTAATTCTGGTAGGTCATATATGTCTACCAATTTCCCTATTTCTTTCAGATTTTCCAGTTTTGTGAAATATAGATTATTTTTTCTTTTTGAAACAGGGTCTCCCTTTAGTCCCAGCCAGCCTGGTGCTCACTATGTAGACCAGGCTGGCCTTGAACTCATCTGCCTCTGCCTCCCAAGATCTGGGATTACAGGCATGTGCCACTACGCCCAGCTTGGAATATATATTTTTAAGTTATGATATTATGATTCTTTTAATTTTCTCAATATATGTTGTAATGGACATAAAACATAAATGAAAGAACAGAAAATTTGAAAACCCAGAAGAAAACATCATATAATCCATTTAGAAAAGTAAGAGTTGCAAATAACTTTTAAAACTCTCCCAATAAACAGGAAACAAAAATAAAACTTGATAGGAGTTTTCCCACAGCAAAGGAAATAATCCTAAGAGTGAATGGACAACTTGTAGACTGGGAAAATTTTCAAAATGATGTATAACATGGGGTGAATATACAGTATACTTAAGAATTTGAAAACAATAAAAACAAATAAATAGTGTAGGTAAAAATAAGCAGTACATTTAAAAATACATGTCTTTCTTTCTTTTTTTTCTTTTTGGTCTTTTTGAGGTAGAGTTTCTCTGTACCTCAGCTCTTCTGGAACTAGCGATGTACACCAGGCTGGCCTTGAATTCAGAGAGAACCACCTGCCTCTGCCTCCCGAATACTGAGATTACAGGCATGCACCACCATACCCAGCAAAAATTTTTCTTAAAAGAACATGTTCAAGCAGGGCATGGTGGTGCATGTCTTTAATCCCAGCACTCAGGAGGCAGAAGCAGTAGTATCTCTGTGAGTTCAAGCCCAGCCTGGTCTAGGAGGCAGAAGCAGTCGTATCTCTGTGAGTTCAAGGCCAGCCTGGTCTAAATAGTGAGCTTCAGGCCAGCTGGAACTAAAAGAGAAACCCTGTCTCAAAAAGACCAAAAAAGAAAAATACTCCTAAAAAGCTGAGAAAGAGACTTCTTGCCCAGAATGTCCACTGGTATAGGTATAATTGAAAGCAGGATGAGATTCTTTTTTTTTTCTTAATTTTTATTGAACTTTTGACATTTTAATACAACGCTTCTTAATCAAATTTTTACCCAACCCCCCTTCCTTGCCCCACATCCTGCCAGAGCTCATACATTCTGCCATGCATATCTTGTATCTTTTTCTCAGTCTTTGTTTTAAATTTTTGATGCAGAAGTTTACTGTTTTAGGCAGAAGTTTACTCTTCAGTCAGTTCTTTAAACAAGTCTTTTTTTTTTGTTTTTGTTATTCCCTTTAATTTTATATTGGTCCAAAATATGGATGTATACATTCCACATATCTACCAAAATTATAAAGTCTTAAAATAAACTATAGGTTAATTCCAAAACATGTTTAGGGATTCACTTTTTATTTATTTTTTTGGTCTTTTCTGAGACAGGGTCTCTCTGCAATCCCAGCTGTCCTGGAACTCACTTTGTAGACCAGGCTGACCTTGAACTCACAGAGATCCACCTGCCTCTACCTCCTGAGTGCTGAGAGTAGAGGCGAAAGAAATTACTCAGTTTGCCTTAACAAATAAGGATTTGGAAATAGGATCAACAAATGAGGGATACCATACATCCTTAGTCTTTCTGGGGCTGTGTTACTTCACTTAACATAATAGCTTCCAGTTACATCAATTTACCTGTAAATTTCATGATGTAGTCTTTCTTTATTGCTGCATAGAATTCCATTTTGTAGATGCACCACATTTTCTTTATCCACTCATCAGTCGAGGGAAACTTGAGTTGCTTCCAGCTCTTGACTATCGTGAAGAGAGCTGCAATAAACATGGTTGGCTGTGCAGGTATCTCTACAATAGTATGAGTCTTTTGTGTATATACCCAGGAATGGTATGGTGGGTCAGGGGTTAGTTTCATTTCAATACAAACTCACACAACTCCGTAGGGGTTGTGTGAGTTTGTATTCCCACAAGCAGTGAATGAGTGTTCCCCTTTCCACACAACCTCATCAGCGTTTAATATTGTTTGTTATCTTGATCATAGCCAGTCTTACTGGACTATGATGAAATCTTCAAGTGGATTTAATTTACATTTCTTTAATTATTAGGGACACTAAACACTTTTTAAGATGTTCTTCAGCCATCTTTACTTCTTTACTTTCTTGCTCTTCTGTTTCTTGAGTAATTTATATATTCTGGATGTTAGTCCTCTGTCAAATATATCACTGATGAAGATTTCCTCTTCACCTTTTTGTTTCTTTTGTTGTACAGAAGCTTTTGAGTTTAATGAGGTCCCACTTGTTGATTGTTGACCTTAGTTTCTGTGCAGCTGCTGTCTGGTTTAGAAAGTCTTTTCCTGCCAGGTGTGGTGGCACATGCCTTTAATCCTAGCACTTGGGAGGCAGAGGCAGGCGGATGTCTGTGAGTTCAAGGCCAACCTGCTCTACAGAGTGAGTTCCAGGACAGCCAGAGCTACAGGGAGACCCTGTCTCAAAAAGACCAAAAAAAAAAAAAAAAAAAAAAAAAAAAAAAAAAAAAAAAAAAAAAGAAAGTCTTTTCCTATGTCTGTATCTTGTAGGTTACTGCCATCACTTTCTTCTATCATTTTCAGAGTTTCAATTTTCACATTGGGGTCTTTGATCCATTTGGTGTTGATTTTTGTACAGGGTGAAAGGTAGGCAGTTAGTTTTATTCTTCTACAAGTTGTGATCCAGTTATGCAAACACCATTTGCTGAAGATGCTGTCTTTCCTCCATTGAGTCTTCTTGGCCCCTTTGTCAAATATCAGGTGGCTGAAATTGCATGTGCTCAACTTTTTTCCACTGATCTACAGGTCTGACTTTGTGCCAGTACCATACTGTTTTTTATGATTATATCCCTGTAATATACTTTGAAATCTGATGTAGTGATCCCTCTGCATTGTTCTTTTTGCTCAGGGTTGCTTTAGCTATCCAACATCTTTTGTTTTTCCATATGAATTTCAGGATTTTTTTTCCTCTAAGTCTGTGAAGAAACTTGCAGGAATGAAACTTTGCCTGGCTCGAGGCAGGACCTGTAAGACTTGTCCCATAAAACCTCCTAGAGTTATCTGTTATCTCTGTGAGTTATCTGTAGTTCCAGAAGGTCGGGTATATTACAGTGTTTTCTTATAAAGATAAGAAAACACTGTAATATATCTTTTTATCCTATCTCTGCTAAGTTCAAGAACCAGTGGCCCCTTCCCTTGAGGTATTGAGCAAAATGTCTCAATGCCTAGTTTACCTGTTGCTTAAACAGAAGCTCTGTAGCCCCCTGGCAGGAGCAAGGTGGCTCACCCTTCCCTTCCACCTGCCTCCCACTTCCTTGCCCAAAGCACAGTAACTTTTGTTATATAAGCACACTGCTGGCATGAATAAAGGGAGAGAGTTCTATCATCCAGAGTTTCTCTTAATCCATGTCTGTCTGTCTTTGTCTTTCTTTTCCATCAGGTAAATCCCTCATGGTCCCCTCCCCTGCCCTTGTCAGAGCTAAGCCTTGAAGCTCGCAGTCCTGTGGGATTGCCAGGCCCAGATCAAGAACAGGAACAAGATCATGTGAATTGTGGCAATGTCTGACTAAAGGATTATCAGTCAATTAGTAAATTCCGACAGAAACTCATGAGGATTTTAATTGGGTCTGCAATGAATATGTATAGTATTTTGGTACGATGGCCATTTTTACTATATTAATTTTTCAAATCCATGAGCATGGGAGGTCCTTCCATCTTTTGATGTCTTCTTCAATCTCCTTCTTCAAGGGTTTAAAATTTCATTGTAGAGGTCTTTAATGCCTTTGGTCAGATTTGTTCCTTAAAAAATTTAATCAGCTATCTTAGAATCCAACTACCTTGCTGCTGGATACATATCTGAAGAAAATTAAATCAGTCTATTTAAGTAATATAAAGTCCTTTGGATAAGTGCCAACAAATAACATCTGAAGGGCATGATATTCATCTATTTGAGTAACATCTAGGCCTTTGGGTAAATGACATGGCATGACATAACATGATCCTATGGTAGATCTATTTTTCATTTCTTCAGAGTTCTCCATTCAGATTTCCATGGTGGTTGTACCAGTTTGCAATCCCTCCAGAAGTGAATAAGGATTCCCCTTTCTCCAAATCTTTGTCATTGTTGGTGCCACTTGTTCTCTTGAACAAGCCCTTCTGCTTGGGATAAGATAAAATCTTAAAGTAGTGTTAATTTGCAATTTCCTAAATAATAAGGATGCTGAACACATTTTAAGTTATTTCTTAGCTATTTTGATTTAATTTCAGTTCAGATCTGTAGCCCATTTTTAAATTTATTTTTATTGATGTTTTGCATATTTCATATATCATTACTCAGTTCAATTTAGATACAGCCCCCTTTCCATCCTCCCACCCACCGCTGTTCCTGCATTCTGCCATATATGTCTTGCATTTTTCTCTCAATCTTTTTTTGCCAACATTTCCCCCCTTTAATTTTATATTACTTCAAAATATGCACACATATACTCCACCCATATACCAATATTACAAAACCTGAACATAAGTGGTAGGCTAATTCTCAAGCCCATTAAGGGATTCACCTTTTAACCATGCTGCTGCTTTCATATAAAAAAGAAATACAAGAAAGATGATGCTCAGTTTGCCTTGCAACTAGGGATTTTGTGTTAGCATCCACAAATGAGGGACACCATATGTCGTTTGTTTTTCTGGGACTGTGTTACTTCACTTAGCATAATGTCTTCTAGTATCATCCATTTAACCCTCAAAGTTCATGATGTCATCTTTCTTTACTGCTGCAT
This sequence comes from Rhizomys pruinosus, assembly GCA_009823505.1. Classification (NCBI taxonomy): domain Eukaryota; kingdom Metazoa; phylum Chordata; class Mammalia; order Rodentia; family Spalacidae; genus Rhizomys; species Rhizomys pruinosus. Next base: position 2,879,921 of record VZQC01005063.1, on the reverse strand, counting down.
AGAACTCCATTGTGTAAATGTACCACATTTTCAGTATCTACTCGTTGGCTGAGGGACATTTGGGTTGCTTCCAGCTTTTTGCTATTGTGAAAAGAGATGCAACAAACATAGATGTGCATGTGTCTTTGCAGTAGGATGAGTCTTGTGGGTATATACCCAGGAGTGGTATGACTGGGTCAGGTGGCAAGCTCATTTTCACTCTTTGAAGAGTTCTCCACACTGTTTTCCATAGGAGTTGCATGAGTTTGTATTCCCACCAACAGTGGATGAGTGTTCCCCTTTCTCCACAACCTCTCTAGCATTTGGTGTCATTTGTTTTCCTAATCTTGTAGCCCATTTTTTTTTAAATTGGGTAATATGTTTTATTCATTCTTTGGGTTTTGTGTATTTGGGAAATTAATCCTTTATCAGATGTATAGCTGACAAATTTTCTGCCACTTTATGGGGTTGATCTTCACTGAATTGGTTGTTTCCGTTGCTGTACAGAAACTTTTTAGTTCAATAAGTTCTTTTGCACATTGAGTTTTTTTTTTTTTTTTAATACCATAGTATCAGAAGATCTGAAGAAAGTTACCATGGTGTATAGTAATCAGTGGTCTTACCCAGTTGTAAAGCTTGATAAACAACAACAACTGCACCAGCAAATTACTGCTATTGTTCCAGAAGTGGCCCTTTTATCTTGGGGTTAATCAACAGCTGTATAATAGGAATTAAGGCCAATTCAGTGGGTGTAAATTCAGATGTGTTACTATAAACATAGCCCAGCACAGATGAGTGAAGAGGTCATTGACCCTGGTGAAGAACCTACTTCTTTCACTTCCCTAGACAAAATAACTTCTTACTATATTTTAAATCCATATTCTTATATGTACAGATAATTTTACCTTTTATCACAAATCAAAGAAGCATCTTTTTGCAGCTATTACATAGTCTCACAACTGGTCAAGGGCAGATATAAGTGACTGTGATGTTCCCAGCTCTATGTGATACATTTACCAACAGCTTCTACAGGTAAGGCACAGGGATCATCTCAGAAGAGGGGCAAAACAAAGTGTAAGAGCCAGAGGGACAAGACACCTAGTGCTAGTTAATATCCTAGACGTGATAAGGAAGCTACAACAATGAAATCTCCAGTCTGCTATTCTTTTTTTTAATGTTTTAATTAATTTTTATTTATTTCTGTATGTGTATGAATGTACTGTCTGCATCCAAGTTTGTGCACCTGTGTCGTGCAAAGCCTCGGAGGTCAGAAGAGGGTGTCGGATTCCCCTGGAACTGGAGTTCTCCTGGAATTAGAGTTTCAGATGGTTCTCGGCCGCCATGTGGGTGATGGGGATCGAGAACCCGGGTCCTCTGTAAGAGTGGTCGGTGCTCTTAACCGCTAGGCCATCTCCAGCCCAGGAAGACGTCTTTTTTTTTTTTTTTAATTGATGCTTTGTGTATTTCATACATCATTTTCTAATTCAGTTCAGGCATATATCTCCTTCCCTTCCCCCCACTCCACCCCTACCCATCCCAGATCATGCATTCTGCCGTAACTTTTCTGCATCTTTCTGTTTTTTTGTTTTGTTTTGTTTTGTTTTCATTTTTTTAAACAATAAGTGATAATTTGTGAGTACAAGCATCCTTCATGTAAAACCAATTTGCAAGCAGTTGTGCCCAAAACCCACATAGCTCATGGGTCCCACCATCCAGCATGGGGGACTTGTATGTTCAATCAAGTTGATCAAATGAGTGTCCAGTCTATATTGTTGTAGTTTCACCATTCACCCCAATCGCAGCCCTTACATTCTACCGCACCCTCTCTTCTGCAGATTGTTCCTTAGGCTTAGAAAAGGGGCACAGGTGGATGAGAAGCAAAACACTCTACTTTCTCTGGAGCTGATGTCTTGGTCTCTAGTCAATTCTGGCTGTTTTCTTTCATGGGCTGCCAGCTTGTCCAGGCATAACCTTTCAATCCTACTAATGAAGCACATGCAATTAGATATACAGGTATTTAAACAGTATAATATATAGCCTTTCAATCCTACTAATGAAGCATGTGCAATTAGATATATAAGTATTTAAACAGTACTAATTGCTATGGTAGGTTACTTAGGTATAGACACAGATGTTTGGATGGTATGTTAATCCATGAATTACATTTTCTTCTGTTAAGTATGACAGGGTCTTTGTGTGGTTTATAACATCTCCTAACCATTAGAGGATGTAAGCTTGTGGCATCAGCCGTGGGTTATTCCTCCAAGGAGAGAGCTAATAGCCAATTAGATTTGGGATATACAGACATATGGCTGCCACTGCTGCACAGTATTTCCAGGCAGATGAGGTGTTGCTGGTGCTGACGGAGGATTCTTGCTTGACTCAAGGAGACTTATATTTGCTTTATTGGTTTAGTGGCCTTTGGTAACAATCTCTGGCATTCCAGAGACCATCCATATGCTTGCAAGTGCGGTCTCCATACATCTTTCCCATGTTTATATCAGGACTTCAACAGCAGGGCCTTATCGCCTCTCTTCCTGCAGATATCCCAGTTTGGAGGCAAGGAGCCTTTACCTTTTGTGGGGGCTTGGATCCCCTGGCCAACATCTCCTTGGTAGAATAATCCATTGTTGATGTCAGAGCTCCTGTATTAATATATTTTGCTTAAGTGCATACCTTAAGGAGACTTTAGCATTATATTTGGTTCTGAATAGAGAATAATCCTTTTCACAGTTTCTTTGTCCATTAGTCAATTAAGAAGGCAGTTTTACCAATTTTACAAGAGAATACCTGTATAACAGCTGGCTCCAATCTACAGCTGGAGAACGACCTCATCATCATCATATTTCTCCTTATTCTTTGGGGGGGGGGAGTTGAGAAAGTCTCTTGTATTAAAACCTTTGCAGCACCTAGAAGATAAGCTTCATTAGGATTCATTAAAAATCGTTGTTACTAGTAGATCCAGAGAGGGGCCTGATGTCTGCAGCAGTCTGAGGCATTTCTTCCCTTCAACGCCCAGAGGAGTCAATCCTTCTGCTGGCACTTTCTGGTACATTCTACTCACTGCAAAGCTGCATTTTCTTTCTCAGCCATTAAGTTGGTGATACTCTGGCCTGTTGGAACATACAAATCCTTTCCCATAGTTAGTTTTAAGATTTGGATTGCAAGGTTTTTTGACAAAAAGTTTTCATATCTATATCCCCCTTTTTTTATTTTAGGTTTTTATTTTTGACCCATGAGTCTCAAAAAAGCAGTTGTATTATATATACCTATAGGGTGGAATCAAGGCACAGATTTCATCAAGTTCACCCATGCTGTTTTGGGTTACTGTATGTGATTAACTTGGGAAACAAACTTTATTTTTAAATTAAATCATCCTATAGGTGAAAGAGATTGTTACCAGGTGATACTATATGACAGCAAAATTATAGAGAACATTTGTTTATACCAATCCCAAAGTAATTGTTATACAGTTTTTAATTAAAGCTAATCTGGACAACAGCAATTTATATCACCAATTAACTCAGATGCATTACCATTTTTATCAGCCTTTAAACCAATGTTGTTTAATATGCACATATTAACTTTTACTAAGTCCTAAAACACCATGTATCCTGTAGACAGAGTCTGGGAAAAACTGGATACTTGTTGAACTCACATCAATTAAATATGCACCAATCGAATATACACCCGTGTCCCTCTCCCACCCCTCCCACCCTTCCTGAGTCACCATTTCAGTCTGCTATTCTAACAAGATCTGCACAATGACAAGACCAATTGACATTCCAACGTGGATTGGTGGATTGACGTTCCACTGAGAGAGGGAGAATCAGTTTTCTCTAGGGACTAGCTTCTTGAGAGGTTAACTAATCCAAATTGGGAGCCCTAAATGCAGGTACACACAAATACCACTAGATAGACCCTGCATCATATGTGTACTACATATAATGTAGTACATATAATATAATGTATATAAATATTTATATATGTATGTATATGTAACTAATAATTTAAAATAAGACAAGAATTTGAGAGTGATTGAGGGGGGTATGTAAGGTGCTGGCAGGTGATTGAGAGGGATGGAATTAATGAACAGATAATACTCATGTATGAAATTCTCAAGAAGAAAATTAAATAGTATCAGCACTTGTGTTAATTACAGAGCTATTCACAATAGCAAGGAAGTGCAAATAACACAAGCATCTGATATATGATGGCTGAATAAAGAAAATTAGTTACATATGTATGTTAGAGTGCCTCTTAGCCCTAAATACAGTGAAACACTGTCATTTGCAGTATAGAAGGAGCTTTACATTGTTACCTTAAATGTAAGGATCCATGTAGCTTAGAAGCAAGTTTATCTTATAGAAATATAGAATAGAATGACGGTGGGGCTGGAGAGATGGCCTAGCGGTTAAGAGCGCCGACCACTCTTACAGAGGACCCGGGTTCGACCCCCAGCACCCACATGGCGGCTGAGAGCCATCTGAAACTCCAATTCCAGGAGAATTCCAGTTCCAGGGGAATCCGACACCCTCTTCTGACCTCCGCGGCATTGCATGACACGGGTGCACAAACTTGCATGCAGATAGTACATTCATACACATACAGAAATAAATAAAATTAAAAAAAAAGAATAGAATGATGGCTTGCAGGTGAGGTTGAACGAGAAGTTCAGTGGTAACTTGAGTTTAGTTAAATGGGAATAAGAAGTTCTTATATTCAGGTTGCATGGTAGGGCAACTGTAGACAGTAGTACAATGTTATATACTTACAAATAACTAGAAGAAATAATTGTGACTATCTGTAACAGAACAAGATGCTAAATATTTGAGACTATAGCTATAGTTTAATTGATTTCATATTATGTACAGGTATGTGAGCTTCAAAATATCATGCTAATCCATTAATACATATGATTTTGTGGGTATATATTTAAATAAATACTATAAAATGCTCCTTTACATAATGTTAAAATTAAATTAATTTTTTTTATTTTTAAGATTTTTTTTTGACTTTTTAGACAGGGTCTCCTTGAGATTTTTAATTGTGTCTATGCATGTGGGTTTGTGTGTGGATTTGTGTATATAAGACCACATGTGGGGGCCAGAAAAGAGTGACAGATTCCCAAACTTGAGTCCTCTGCAAGAGCAATTGCTCTTAACCACTGGGGCATCATTCAGCCACAAGTTCTATCCCAGGCTGGCCTCAAATGCATAATCCTCCTACCTCCATCTCTTCAACCTATCCTACAAGCATGTGCCACTATAACTGGATATGTCCATACCCATACATATTTAATTTTTCTCATTATACCCTGAATGAATTGGTAGAAGTCTATTAATAATATACAATTGTTATTATAAAAAAGGAAATCTGGACTTTCCTACATATTAGTGTGATAAAAATTGCTACAAACTTTTGGTAGAAAATTCTGTAGCATTTAACAAAATTTATGAATGCTGTTAAATGTTTCATTTAATTCTCTTCTTACTACCTGTTCTTAGGAGATGACTGTCACAAATGGTATTAAGAAAACTATGGCCAGGCATGGTGGCACACACCTTTAATCCTAGCACTCAGGAGGCAGAGGCAGGCGGATCTTTGGGAGTTCAAGGCTAGCCTGGTCTACAGAGTGAGTTCCAGGCCAGCTGGGGCTACAAGGAGACCCTGTCTCAAAAAGACCAAAAAAAGAAAGAAAAGAAAAACTACATTATATATATAT
>VZQC01005063.1:2802469-2872141 GCA_009823505.1 Rhizomys pruinosus | reverse complement strand
ATATATATATATATATATATACCTACAGATTCTGATTTTAGTCCCTAAATGTCCTTCAGTGTGGGACCATCAACTGGGCTCAAGAAGAGTCCCATTCCTCTAAGACACTGTTTATCATCTGACCCTACAGACATCAGCTGCTTAATGCTGCTCAATTTGGTATATGTTGGGGATTACAGAGGCCAGAGGAAGACATCAGAATCTCTGGAACTGTAGTTAATGGTGATTACGAGCTGCCTTATGTGGGTGCTAGGAACTGAACTCAGGTCCTCTGTAAGAGCAGCAAGTACCTGAACCACTGAGCCCTTTTACAGTCCCAGGGATCATATTCTGAGTGCTGTGAGGGTGAGGCATTAATCCATGTTCTCACAAACTGACATGATATTCTTTCCTTTACAAACCCTGTCTTCTTTGTTATGAATTTTACCAATTTGACTAAATCTTCAGTCCCCTGGGAGATGGGCCTCTGTTGGTGCATGGGTGGATTCTCTAGATTACATTAATTGAAGTGAAAAGACCTCACCCATGGGCAGAACTGCTCACTGGCTGGGATTCTGGCTGTATATTGGAGAAGGGAGCTGGGCAGTGCACATTTGTTACCTTCCGCTCTTGGGTATGGACGCTGTGAAACAGTCATCCTCCTGCTCCAGCCACCATACCTTCCCTTCTTGCTGCTGCATCTTCCTCACCATGATGGGCTGGATTCATCTGGAATTGTGAACCCATATTTATCCCCTCTACCTTAAGTTGCTTTTGTCGGGGTATTTTTTTTTTTTATCACAGCAACAGAAATGAAATAAAAACACTTATTTGTCTATGTGTTTTCTTTTTCTTTCAGGGGCCCAGGCTAGCTTCAAACTACAGTAACCCTTTTGCCTGAGTGCTGAGTTTATGGGCATGAGCTAGTATACCCACTCTTGCCTGGAGTGGGTATAGTACTTCTACTTTCATTTCCGATTTTTAAGCGTCATCCATTCAAGGTCCAGTTCATCTACTTTCTGCTCTATGAGACTGTCTTCATTCCTATGTCCAAAGCTGACGTTTTAATGCTTTAATTTTCACAATATATCTGTCTCCATTTGACACATCTCTTCTTACCTTGAATTTCAGGTATTTGGGTGTATGTAGATGTTTAATTTCTCTTCTAGACTATAAATTTCCCAGCCTCCAGATTTTTTGTTTACATTTCTATAGCATGTACTAACGCCATCATATAATATCGTGTATTTAAAGGAATCTAATCATTTAAGTCACCCGTGGTATTTATATTTACATACTATTTAATCTTCAGTGAACTACATCAAAAGATAATATTTGGAAGCTTCAATAAAAATATCTAGAGGATTGTAATGTTATTACTTTTATGTATTTAAGTAAAGACAAAATGCTTAAAATATAATTAATCCATTATCTCCCAATTAAAGTGCATTTAATTACTTTAGTCTATGAGAGTAATCCCCATTGGCAGATACTAATGGCATTTAAAAAAAATAAGACAACAAATAGATTCTGTCAATATCTTGTTATATTTTGTCACTTAAAAAAATTGTATCCCAACTTTCTCTTCATCTGATTTCCAATAAATCTATCTTTTTATAGGTATTACTGTTTAAATTGTGTAATCTACATTTTTCAGTAATTTAACTTATTTTTAAACCTATAAATGATTCTTAACGAAAAATTTATGCAGAAAAATATGTCATGAAATAAGGATTTCAGTGATATGGATTTTTTTCTTAAAACACACAAATCTTATTCCAAGTACTAAAATGTCTAGCAAATGTAGTTTAATCTTCCCATAAGTAAGCCAAACCAAATATGATTAGTAATCACTCAGCCATTATTAGTTAAGTCTTTAATTATAGCCAAGGACTGTAGAAGTGTTACAGCATCTAAAAAGTATAAAATCATCTCTGCAGAAAGAACAGTTGGCTTTGTGTTAATACCATTCAAGTGCTTTTTGGCTTTCAAATTTGGAATAGGTTTTAATCATATTTGTTGTTTATATGCCATTATTGATGCCTACCAACAGTTTTCTTATGTCTCTCACAGGGACACAGACTATTTTCTACTCTGAAAGTTCCACCCTGTGACCTGATCATTGAAATTTCTGTTCTTCTCTAGTCATGTCCAGTCCAAATCCCATAATGATTATATGTCATTTTCGATGAGTGTTATGTTATAAACTCATGTGCCTTGACAAGTCTTATACTGGACTACAAGGCTCAAGATGACGGTATTAAGAGCTGGATCTTTTTTTGGTCTTTTCGAGACAGGGTCTCCCTGTAGCCCCAGCTGTCCTGGAACTCACTCTGTAGACCAAGCTGGACTTGAACTCACAAAGATCCGCTTGCCTCTGCCTCCCAAGTGCTAGGATTAAAGGCATCTGCCACCATGCCCGGCTAGGAGCTGGATCTTTTTAAAAATGTGATTAGGTCAGGGCTGGAGAGATGGCCTAGCAGTTAAGAGCACCGACTACTCTTGCAGAGGACCCGGGTTCGATCCCCAGCACCCACATGGCAGCTGAGAACTATCTGTAACTCCAATTCCAGGAGAACTCCAGTTCCAGGGGAATCCGACACCCTCTTCTGACCTCCGCGGCATTACACAACACGGGTGCACAAATCTACATGCAGACAGTACATTCATATAAATAAATAAATGAATAAATAAATAAATGAATAAATAAATAAATAAATAAATAAATAAATAAATAAATAAATAAAAATATGATTAGGTCACGAGAGACTCATCCCCCAAAAGAAATTATAAATCTTGTAAAAGAAGTGGAAGAAAGTTCGGGTGTGGTAGCTCAGGTCTTTAATCACAGCACTCAGGAGGCAGAGGCAGGAGAATCTCTGTGAGTTCAAGGCCGGCCCGTTCTACAAAGTGAGCTCCAGGCCAGCTGGGAATAAAGGGAGACCCTGTCTCAAAAAGACCAAAAAAAAAGAAGTGGAAGAAAATCACTAGGCACCACCTTATGAGCAGGACTAGTACTCACCAGACACCCAGTCTCCAGTCATCTTAATCTTGGACTTTATTGACTCCAAAATGATGAGCAATGAATTTCTGTGGTGTATGAATTTCTGTGGTGTATGAATTTCTGTGTTATATCAATTACTCAGTTGCAGGTATTTTGTTATGCCAGCACAAAGATAGGGGCAAAAAATGAATTTTAATATCCTATTCTAAGTACGTAAAGATGTGATCTGAAGCATAAATTCTAAATAATAACTCACCTGCATTTCAAGTGAATTTTGCTTTCCTGTTAGAAGATTAATATGACTAATTATTCTATGTAATCTTTTAAACTAATTCCCTAAGGCAATTTTCCTTTTTATTTATCATGAAATAAGCGTGAAAGTCATTCTTTTGGGATTTTTTTTTAATTTTTTAAAAAATCGACAACATGTAGTTTGTATATTAAGCACCAGGATTACATTCATCAACACATGCACACACACACACACGAATTTCTCATCACCCTCCCATGTCCACAGGTCCTCTTCCTTTTTCCAACTGGCACCCCTCCTATCCTCATTTCCTACTCTTTTCATTTTTCCTCTTTTCCTTCCTTCTCATCACTCTCCCTCCCTCTCTCTCTCCTTCCTTCCTTCCTTCCTTCCTTCCTTCCTTCCTTCCTTCCTTCCTTCCTTCCTTCCTTCCTTCCTTCCTTCCTTCCTTTCTTTCTTTCTTTCTTTCTTTCTTTCTTTCTTTCTTTCTTTCTTTCTTTCTTTCTTTCTTTCTTTCCTTTGTTCTTCCACTTGGTTTTCTGGACCCCCACAATCAGATCTAGTAGGTGCATACCTTCATGATTGAAATGGCCATGCTGTATCCAGAATACAGAGCCATACCACATTCCTCCAACTTTTTATTCCTACAGTCCTACTGCCCTCTTCTGAAATGTTCCTTGGGCTTTGTTGGGGATGGCATCAATGTTCTCTTGGGGGAAGTCACTTTAACCAGCTATAAGTCCCTAATTTGGCCATTTCCCAAGTACTAAAAGACCCATCTCTGACTGAGACTGACTGATGCACCAATCTATGGGTAGAAATACAGGTATTTCGAAGTCAGTTAAGAGACTGGAGAGATGGCTCAATGGTTAAGAGCACCCACTGTTCTTGCAGAGGACCCAAGTTCGATTCCCAGCACCCACATGGCAGCTAAGAACTGTTTTTAACTACAGTTCCAGGGGAATCCACATTGCATGACACGGGTGCACCTACTTAAATGCAGACAGTACACTCATACACATAAAATAATTTTAAAAATTAAAAAAGAAGTCAATTAAACTGCATGCCCATTTAGCAAAATATCAGAAGCATATTCCCCACAAAGTGCCTGCTACTTCCCTAATCACAGTGTTTTGATCAATTGATCAGTGACATTCATCTATTACATCACATGGGGTAGGCCTGAAAAACAATTAGGAAGTTCCTGGTTACCCTGGACCTTTCTTGCCACAATGGCACTAATGGTCACATCTTGCAGGGCAGTTAAGGATTGTAGCATGCAGCATCTACAGCTAGGTGTAAGTGCTCTGCATGGGTGTTTAACGCTGCTCACAGGAAGCATAGGCTTTCTGTGCCAAAGTCCCAGTGACAGGTACAATATACCTCCCTATAAATCATTGATTTAGTAACCGTAAATGATCCCAAAATAGTACATTGCATTGTTTCTTGGATATCATCTAGAAGTAGAAATTAGGAACCTATTGCTGAAGACATCAGACACTGGATAGAAGACAAGAAAACAGGTGTTACTGAGCTAGAAGCCTCCTCCCTATTGGTTAGCATTTATAGTTGGGGGCACCTGCTATGCTGGCTATCTGGGGAGAAAAGTCATCAACAGTCACACTGGTAGGTACACCCTATGAGCTATATACTATAATGAATTTTTTTTAACTTATGGGCTAAGAATCAATTTCACCACTCTATAATATATTTGCTCCGAATGGAATGAATGAATGTTAAGACTGAGGGGCTTAGGAAATGGAGGGTGATAATAGAAAAGGAAGAAAATACTTGTGCATCTTGATTACGGAGTTACAAAAAGACCCCACTCATTTTATAAAATGTCTACTCAGTTTTCTATAAAAGGGGGCAATATTTTCTCTTAAATTATTAATGAGAATTCATTTAGCTCTGAGTTATATTAGTATATTACATGCTTTGATAATATTTTAACACTTTTGGATAATGCAGACTCAATTCGTTTTCACTATGATTTATTTGTGCAGATGCTTTATCCTCAACTACAATGAAGAACCGCAATGACAGAAAACAAACAAGGAGGCAGTTATCACCAGCCGTATATGGCTTTGTTTCCCTTGAGGTCGTGGACTAGAAGTGGCACTAGAAGTGGTGCATGTATCTCCTTCACATGAAATTCACCTGATAATATAAAACTGTATCAACATGGAATGATAACATTTATTTCTAACCTGTGTTTTCCTCATTCTTACAGGGCTTTATATATTGTGTTGAATGCTTAAAAACAACAAATATTTAAGTAGAGTAACTAAATACCTGTCTTCAAAACATTCTGATGTCATAGAGGAAACCAATATGATAACAGCCAATTGTTCTCCAATTTTGTAACTGGTGAAGATAGTGTTATAGAACACAATTCCATTAGTAATTTTATCACCAATGGATGAACTCATATGGAAGCTGTTAGCAGCTTTTTGAGAATCAGCTTCTGTGCTGTAGAGATGTAGCAATACACCGGGCATGCCAATGAATTGTAACAAATCCCTCTTCAGACTTAGTCTTTTCTCGGGGATGGTATTTGTATCAAAGAAAGATTGACTATTGTGTTAGTATAATTCATTTAAGTAATTAAATAGAGACTAGGAATAACAGCTATTTGAAATATAAAAATGTAATCATTTAGACATGTAATTTAATTTTTAGTATATTAAAATTAAACTTGTGCATAAAAAAATTTTTAAAAGACTGAGAAAATATGCCTTAATCGAATATACACCCGTGTCCCTCTCCCACCCATCCCCCCTTTCCAATTCACCATTTCAGTCCATTTTCTGATGCAGTCTTTCTGTTGTTCTTTTACTATGCCTCCCTCTCCTTGAGAAATATTTATATCTGGGTTGTTGGTACTAGCATCCACATATGAGGGACACCATTTGTCGTTTGTTTTTCTGGGACTGTGTTACTTCACTTAACATAATGTCTTCCAGCTCCATCCATTTACCTGCAAATTTCATGATGTTGTCCCTCTTTACTGCTGCATAGTATTCCATTGTATACATGTACCACATTTTCTCTATCCACTCGTCAGTTGAAGGGCACCTGGGCTGGTTCCAGCTTTTTGCTATTGTGAACAGAGCTGCAATAAACATAGCTGTGCATGTATCTTTGCAGTAAGTTGTGTCTTGTGGGTATATACCCAGGAGTGGTATGACTGGGTCAAATGGAAGGCTCATTTTGAGTCTTCTAAGGGTTCTCCACACTGCTTTCCATAGTGGCTGTACAAGTTTACATTCCCACCAGCAATGGATGAGTGTTCCCCTTTCCCCACAACCTCTCCAGCACTTGGTGATCATCATGTTTCCTGATCCTAGCCAGTCTTATTGGCGTAAGGTGGGTATCTCAGAGTGGTTTTAATTGCATTTCCTTAATTATCAGAGGGATTTTGAACACTTCTTAAGATGTTTCTTCTCGGCCAGCTCTAACTCCTCCTTCTGTGAACGTCTCTATTCAGATCTTTGACTCACATCCTGTTTGAAATGATTGCATTTGTTGTTCTGCTTCTTTGTTTTTTGATAGCTTGAGACTCTGGAAATAAATGCTTGCCAATTAAATCGTGGGTGAAGGTTTCCCTCTCACTCTGGGTCTTCCTCCTCACTGTCTCTTTATTGCTCCTTTGATGCATACAAGCTTTGAGTTGAATGAGGTCCCATTGTGTCACATTGTCGATCTAGTTCTTCTAGTGCATCTGCTTGGTCCTGGTTTAGGAAGCTTTTCCGACACCATGTCTTGGAGTGCTGGCGGCCAAGCTGCTCTTCTATCCACCTCCAGAGTGGGGTTTCACGTTGAGGTCTTTTTGGTCCATCTGGAGTTGGACTTGGTACAAGGGAGAGGGGGGTGTTAATTCACTTCTTCTACCAAGGGTGATCAGTTTTGCCAGCACACATTGCTGAAGATGTGTCATTTCTTCCATTGTGTCTGTCGTTGGCAACCTTTGTCAATATGTAGGGTGGCTGAAATTGTGAGCTCTAGGATGGATCGTCAGTTTTTTTCCATTGGTCGACTGGTCGTTGTTTGCGCCAGTACCAGTGCTTATACTATAGCCCTATATACATTTGATGTCTGGTATAAAGCGATCCCCCTGATATTGCTTCTTTTCAACTCAGGTTGCTTTGGGCTATTCGGGTCATTTGTTTTTTCCAAGCTGAAATGGAGGATTTTTTTTTCCAGGCCTGTAAGAAAGATCTTGGGAATCGATTGGGATCGCATTAAAATCTGTACACTAGTTGGGGTAGGATGGACATTTTATTAACTATTTATTTCCCATCGCATGAGCATGGAGGTTTGTGTCCATCTTTGATGTCTTCTTCAATTTCTTCATTTTTCAGGGGTTTAAAATTTTTGTTGTATTAATGAGGATCCTTGGTGTCTTTGGTTAGGTTTGTTCCTAGTATTTTGAATTGTTTTTGAGGCTATTGTGAGATGGAGAAGGTCTCCTTGTAGTGTTCTACTCTTCATTGCTTGTTGTTGGTGAAAGAAAGGCTCTGATTTGTCTAGGTTTATTTTGTATCTTCCTGCCACTTTACCAAAGCGCTTAGCGTTCTAGGAGTTTTCTGTGGAGTTCTTAGCATCCCTTAGGGGAAAATCATATCATCAGCAAATAAAGAGGGATAGCTTGACTTCCCCTCTTTCCAATTGAACTCCTTTAATTTCCTTTTCTTCTCTTGCCTTTTGCCCTAGCTAGGGTTTCTAGCACGATATTGAAGAGGATGGTGTACAGGGGGCAGCCTTGCCCGAGTTCCCCATGACCTTTAAGGAATGCGTCTGTCATTCCCCTTAGGATGATATTGGCTTATTGACGTGAGCTCAGCAAGTAACCAGTTTCGCCTAGACACTGACTACAGGACACATGGTGTTTTAGGACTAGTAAAAAGTAAAATAAACAGTTGCTAGAGTAAAAAATTGGTTACAGAATTCTGATAAAATGGTAAGCATCTGAAATTAAAATGGAGATAATAATTCGCTGTTGCCCACATTTGCTATACATAAAATCTGTAGAGCAGTAACGGTGGGAGTGACACATACAAAATGGTTCTCTATAATTTCTCTGGTGTACAGTATCACATTGTAGCAATCTCTTTAAGATGATTTAGAAACGTAAAATTAGGTTTGCTTTCCCAAGTTAATCATATATAGTCACCCAAAACAACATGGTGAATTCGATGAAATCTATGCCTTGACTCCACCCTATAGTCATGGATAATACAACTATCTTCTGAGACTCATACGCTAAAAAAAAAAGGGGTGGGGGGATACAAAAGACATGAAACCTTTTCAAAATCAAAACCCCGGCAATTCAAATCTTAAACTAACTATGGGAAAAGATTTGTTTTTCCAACAGGACAAAACGTCACCAACTTAAACGGCTGAGAAAGAAAAGATAAGCTTTGCATTGAGTAGGTGTACTCAAAAAAACCAAAAGTGGCAATGGGAAAGGACTTGGACCCGTCTGAAACATTCAAAGAAGAAAAGCCTTCGATTGCCATAAACATCGAACCCTCTGTGGATCCTACATGTAACAACTAGTTTATAATGAGTCCGAATGAAACTTACATTAGAGGTGCCCCACAAAGGTTCTGATATAGAGACTTCCTTGCCTTCCCACCCATTAGAAAAGGAGAAATATGACAATGATGAGGTCGCGCCCAACTGTAAAATTGGAGACAGCGATTGTAGATGTGATCTCTTATAAAACCGGAAAACTGCCTTGCCTTTATTTCTTAATTGACTACTAGACATGGGAACTGTGGAAGTGATTACTCTCAGTTCAGAACAAAATAAGAATAACTAAAGTCCTAGGGCTATGGACCCAGGCAAAATATATTAATACAGGAGCTCCTGACATCAGCAAGGGATGGTTCTAATCTACCAGGGGGATGTTGGCCAGGGGGATCCAAGGCCCCACAAAAGGTAGGGCTCCTTGCCTCTAAGTTGGGATACCTACAGGAGGAGAGGCAATAACACCCTGCTGACGAAGACCTGACTTTAACATGGGAAGGGATGTAAATTGAGACCACACATGCAAAGTGTACAGATGGCCCTCTGGAATGCCAGAGAGGGTTACCAAAGGCCACTAAACCAATAAAGCAAATATGGGTCTCCCTAAGTCAAGCAAGACTCCACCGTCAGCACCAGATACACATCACCTGCCTGTGAAATACTGTGCAGCAAGGCAACCATTGCCCTATTATTCCCAAATCTAATTGGCTATTGGCTCTCCCCTTGGAGAATAAAACATGGCTGATGCCACAAGCTTACATCCTCTAAAGTTAGATGTTTATAGCCACAGTAAGACCCTTAATATGTAACAGGGGGAAAATTGTAAATCATGGATTAACATATCCAAACATGTGGCGATGCTAAAGTAACCTAATACCATAACTATTAGTGCTGCTTTAAATACCTATATATCTAATTGCTTGTTCTTCATTAGTAGGATCGAAAAGGTTTGCCTGACACTGTCCAGCCCATGAAAGGAAACACCAGAATTGACCAGAGTCCCAAAGTCAACAGCTCCAGAGAGATTGGACTGTTTTACCGTCTCATCCATCCACCTGTGCCCCTTTTCTAAGCCTAGGGAACAACCTGCGAGAGGGTGCGTGGTAGAATGCAAGGGCGCGATTGGGGTGAAGGGTGAACTACAGCAATGTCTCCGTGGACACTCCGTTGATCAACTTGATATGATCAACAACCCTATCACCCCCCCCGGATGGGGGGGCTGTAGAGAAAAAAAAGTAATAGGTGTTTGGGCACACAAGCCTGCAGATAGGTTTTGCATGAAGGATGCTGTACTCAGGGATTGCACATCATAGCTAAAAATGGAAAAAAAAAACTGAGAGAAAGATGCAGGACATGTTAGCTGGCAGAATGCATGATGCTGGGGATGGGGTGGGGTGGGGGAGGGAAGGGAAATAAGCCTGAACTGAATGGAAAAATGTAGGAAAATGCACAACACCATCAAATAAAATTAATATTAAAAAAAAAAGACTGAGAAAAATTCAAGGACATGTATGTATGACACATGAGCTCTGGCAGGCTGGGGGCAAGGAAGGGGGAACAGGTCCTAAAAATTTTGATTAAGAACATGTTGTTGAAATGCAAACAAAACTGTCAATAAAATAAGAACTATGCTATGTGTACGTATCACAAATTATTTTGTAATACTAAATTTATTTGAATGATACAACTACCGATAAAAATAAATACCACAGTAGCTAGGTCCAGGTGAATGCTTTTGAAACATATACTGTATAGATAACATGACGAGAAAATTAATCCTCGACAGTTTATCGGATTTCTTATTGCTAATAATATAAACTTTCGAACTGTTGTTTTTTTGTTTTTTCTATTTTATTGTGCTGTATATATGTGTGTGGAGTTGTCCACAGAAGTAGCTAGACGACGATGTCAGAACTCTGGAGCTGAATTTGTAGGCAGTTGTAGCCCACACAACCATGGGTACAGAAAACCAAAGGTGCTTACCCCCTGCTCTTTTTGTAATTATGTTTTTAAGGACTTCAACAACTTAAGAGCACATAGTTTTTTTTTTATACTTAAAACAGTTGTTTTTTCATTTGTGCTACAATTAGGTAATGTGTCGTAGCATCCACAGATGAGATACCATTATTCCCTCATTGTTTTTTTGCGGACTGTGTTACCTGTTACCAGTTAACATGAATCCCCATCCATCCATTATCTTAGACCATCCGCGGTAAAGTCATAGATTCATCACTCTCAACTTTCACTATGTCTGTAATTTCATATTTCCTTTCTATTATAACCGCTTGCATAGAACGTCTCATTGTGTAGATGTACAGGTCCCCACATTGTTCTCTATCCACTCGTCAGTGAAGGGCATCTTGGCTGGTTCCAATCCTCTTTGTACTACTGTGATAGAAGCTACATAAAAAAAAAAAAAAATGGTGTGCATCGTATCACCTGCAGTAGATGAAGTCTTTGTGGGGTACATACCCAAGGAGTAGGTGATGTACTGGGTCAGGTGGCACTTCATTTTGAGGTCTTCCAAGGAAGCTTTTTTCCAAGGCTGTAATGTACATTCCACTAGCTGGGAATATGTCCTCTTCTCCCCACGAATGTGTTGACTAGTAGTGAGTAATCTATTAACCGATAGCGTTTTTAATTTTGTGTTCCTCCTTAATTAAAAAAGACAATTCGAAACACTTGTTAATAAGTTTGTTTTTTTTTAAAAAGCCATGTTTGTTCCGATCCTGATTTTAGCTCTTCGTGGTTGTTTTGTTTTCTCTTATTCTTAGTCACTTCTTGACACTTCTTCTTTATTTTCTCAGCCATCTCTAATAATAAAACCTCAAACGCACCTTGTGAAGTCTCTTTCAGTCTTTGCTGCCATATCTTTGAGTGGGCATTAGTTTTCTTCTGTTTTTTTCTGAGTAGTTGTTTATTATATATCTGGAAATCAAAATGCTTTGATCAATGTACTGTGGTGAAGGTTTCACCGTCCCACTCTGTGGGATTTTCTCTGTCACTTCCTTGATATTGTTTTCTTTTGCTGTACAGAAGCTTTGAGTTTAATGAGGTTAATTTGTCAATTGTCGATCTTAATTTCTGTGCAGGGCTGCTGCTGCTTCTGATTTAGGAAAGTCTTTCCATGGCCTGTTCGGTCTTGGTAGTTCCTGCTGGCGCCAACTTTTCCTTTTCTTCATCCGCCCCCTTCAGAGTTTTTGGGTTTCACATGAGGTCTTTGATGAATATCCTTGGACGTTGACTTTTGTACAGGATGAGAGTAGAGCGTGGTTTAAAACTTTTACATTCCCTTTCTCAATGCTACTGATCAGCAGTTTTGCCAACAACCACTTGTCTTGAAGTGCTGTTTTCCCATTGTGTCTTCTTGCCTCCGCGATCAATAGTGAGAGTGGCTGAAATTGTATAGTGCTCAAGTTTGTGATCATTTAGTTTTGGTCCCATTGCTAAACTGGTCTGTTTTTTGTACCATTACCAAGCTGTTTTTTATGCTTAATAGCCCTGTGGTGTATTATTGAAGTTGGAATAAGGCAGAGCCCCCGCGTACTTGCTCTTTTTCCTAGGGTTGCTTGGCTATGTCAGGGTCTTATTGTATTTTCCATATGGAATTAAAAGACATTTTTTCCACAGCCTGTGAATAAAAAGCTTTGGGATTTTAATACAATTGGGAT
This sequence comes from Rhizomys pruinosus, assembly GCA_009823505.1. Classification (NCBI taxonomy): domain Eukaryota; kingdom Metazoa; phylum Chordata; class Mammalia; order Rodentia; family Spalacidae; genus Rhizomys; species Rhizomys pruinosus. The sequence goes on along the minus strand of VZQC01005063.1, from coordinate 2,859,702 downwards.
TTGCATTAAATCGGGTGCACAACTTTTCTAAAAAAGCAACAACAATGCTCTATAAAAACCACCACTGACGACGCCATAAGTTGCTATCCAGTTTACTACATTTTTTTTTATTTTTCTTTGTCTAGGTTTTTAAAGGTCTTTTAACTCCAATCAACTGCGTACCCTCCAAGTTCGTTTCCATTTCAATGTCACCAGTTCAAAACAATGACCTGAATCGTTTCGCCCTTTAGAAAATTTTTCATATACTTGTGTCAGATTTGACTAATATACTTGTTTCCAACAGGTTTGATGATTACTGTTGTTTTAAGTTTGTAAACAACCGTTAACAGTTTAAAATTTTAGAAAAATTAAGTTAGCTTTATTTAATGTAAAAGCTTCTTAAATATATTTTGNTGAAATTGTGATGTGTAAATAAGTAGGGTGGGGCATAAGAAAGGCTTTTTGAATATGACCAAATACATTTTATGAAACTCTAAAAAAATCAATTAAAATAGTGACACAGATTCTATTATACACCCCCTTGATATTCAGTTGCACCAATTCTGCACAAATATGTAGTCCTCATTCATATATCCTTGTGTTTACTGCAATCATGAGCTTAGATAGTCTACACCGCCATCACATACTGTTGAAGGGTCTATGATCTCCATTTTCTATCAAAACTTCTCTACAGAAATTACACTTTTTTCAACATGGATTTATCTCAGACTGAAATTAGAATGAAGGCACAAAAGAGCTCAGGATGAAGCATCGGTTTTCTCCATAGACAAATGTTTGGATAAATTATGTATCTCAAGGAGTCTTATTACACGAATAACAATTAAAATGACACAGTGCACTATACTAATAATTATATTCTCATATATAGTATATATAATCAAGATATTACTATTATATATATGACTTAATACACATACCTAACAGAATAAGCATAGTATAAATTATAAGATCTGTACCTCAAAGAAGAGAACAGAAATTTATCACTACAATGCGGTTTAATGAAGGGTTGCGAGCCTTCAGATATATAATTCATGCATGATCTTAAAAAAATGAGAAAACTACAATTAAACCTCTCTCCCCCGTTTTCTAAAAACTCAATTTTCTTCCTCTCTACTGTGGAGTAATGTATCTACATGTCCATGCTTCACAGCGAAACTACAAGCGCCGAACAACAGGTCCCTACGTTATCGGTATACTCTGTGCGTTTATATCTTATATGTACTCTATAACTCCTTTTACTGTCTAAAATAACACCTGTTTCAAGTGCACACGAAACATCCCAAAGAATCAATCCTTTGTTACAGTTTAGCTGAAAAAAAGAAAAACCTCATTTAGCTGAAATCCTAAGAGACTTAATTATTGTGGAATCTCTTTTCATCACTCCATGCAGCACAACATGGATGGACATAGAGAATAGAAGGGGATACTCTGAAGTCTGTTCATGCATAAATGGTTAAAAATGCAGTATATACATTCAATTGAATATGTTTAGAAGAATGAAGTACAGTCATTTGCTCTGATGCATATTAATATGCATAAGATATCCCTGAGTGAGATAGTAACCACAAATACATCTTATCTATATATCTATATGTGAAAAATTGTGAGGAGTATAGAAGAAAGAAATGTTAAAAATACCTAAATACTTAAAGAAAATGTGGGAAATTCTCTTCTCAGATTTGCTAAGGCCAAATATTAAACACATAAGATGTGCCTGAACAAGTTAAGTAAATGATGAATTGCAACCCTTAATAAATTTTTATTCCTTTACTTTAATTTGATCCTATCATCACAAGGCTGTATGTCAATTGTGTTTTTCATACTCTAACATTATCTCCTGAAAAATTCTCCTGTGGGCTAAGTTCCTCTGTGCCAAATTCCACAATTTAAAAAAAAAAAAATTTGTCTCACTTCCAGTAGTAAGCTTCTTCAGGTAATTTATGAAATGAAGCACATGAATCATCATATTTAATATAGGATTTATCCTTGACTCATGGATACTTTTCTCCCCTCCTTGGGGAATATTCTCATATTCAATTGACAAATATTAGTTATTACAATGTGGATGTCGAAGCATTGTCTTAGCCATCATTGTTGGGCTGATCTAAAATAGCTATAATTAACTTTCCACATTGTCAATCTATTCTTCATCTATTGTATAGCATAGCTTTTGTTCTGTTACATTAGATAAGAGATTAATTTGGAACATTTTAGGGAAATATCATAAGGCCTATAGAAACAAGGACATAAGACATTGCAGCCCTGTGGACAAAAGTTGCAAAAAAAAAGTTTAAACGTTAAAATGAAAATCATTGACAGACATTGAAATAGTACTTCAGTCAAGATACATATCATGCAGGAACTCAATCTCAGCGTAACACCTTGTGATACTTAGCGATTTTCCATACGTCTGAGTGCCTCTCTCTGAAAAACCATGGTAAGAGCCATGAAGTATAGTTCATAAAGACCAACCAGCTTGGATTAATTTCCCATTTAGACTCTTGTATTTATATTTTAATTAATTATGTCATAAGAAGGCTATTTGCAGATAGCGTTCATAAACTCATCCTGATTAGTAGAAATAATTACAATACCCAGAGTATTTACAAAACGACTGATAAACTCAAATCTATTGCTATTGGATTCCTTGCACAGTAATAATGAGTTCACCAAACACGTCTAGAGCAGAGTAAATCCCTGTTTGAAAGATACAGATGGTTCTCTTGCTGAGTACCACTATAAAAGCAGTACCCAAAGAAACAGTGCATGTTAAGAATTTTGTTTTTAAAAAATCAACAGATGCACTTTAGAGCATTTAATTGACCATAGATCCAATACTTCTTTCCTTAAATGAATCACAAGTTTTTCCCAATTCTTTTTGAACTTTTGTCACTGTTCTGCCACTTTCCTTATACATTCCATTAATGCATGCAATAATTAATTTAGCATTACGGATTGCCTTATATTAGTCATGTCATTCCATTTTCATCTCAAATGGTCTGTCTTTACTTTAAAGTCTCCTGCCAACATAAACATTGTGTAAAGGCGATTTTTGTTGCTGTTTGTCTTTTTGAATCAGTGTTTCCCTGTAGCTCTGGCCGTTCCTCATGAACTCTACTCTGAACCACGTTTCTCAAAACTGCCAAAACTCCTGCCTGCTCTGCCTTCCGAGTGCCGCCTCATTAAAGCATGTACCCCCACACCCAGCTGAAGTTTTTTGTTTGTTTTGTTTTAAAGTAGTAGTCTCCTGTCAGAAAGTATTTGCTGCCAATGATTTTTCTCATTCACTGACATTCCTCCTTCAAAGAACATGATTTCCCCCAGTAAATGGTATCACTGATCTCAGCTCCATAAGCAGCAGAAGTCCTCCTAGGTTCCTCTCCCTATCTCCTTATAAGGTGAGTCATTCCAATTCCAGTTTTGTTTCCTGTATAATTATCCTGCCTTACTCTCATTTCCAGGTGCGTTTTACTAAGTTCAGTTGTTCTTAATAAAGAATTATGTTGTTGTTTCCTCTTGTTTCGGTAATCTAGCTTTATTAAAGTTTCTTTTTTCTTTTTTTGTAATTTAATTTAAACAGTTCAAGTGATTATAAATTAATAATAAATCCAAAATAAATTTTAACCAAGAGAGAGAAAAAGGCATCAACTTGCACAGTTTTACATACTGACGACATAAATAAGTCTCAGCCTACACTTCACATGATTAGATACAGCTTAAAAAAAGTAAAGTAAGGCTTTTGTGGAATGTAAAAAGCATGGGGACATAAAAAAGCAGAATCAAGAGAATGGCACATTGAGTCAAAAACCAAACATAACACCAGTATAATATGTTAACAGTTTCAGTATATGCTGAGAATGAAATAAGCTTCATTGAAATAAAGATACTAACAAGAGAAATTACAAATAATCAAAGCAGAGAAAGTAGAGATATATTCTTGCAGATGAGCTGTAGGTCATATAGGAATGTCTACTGAGATGTTCAAAATTCACATAGGGCATAAAATAATTTCTTATTGTGAGGAACTGTCCAACATCCCACAGGATGTTTGCATACTTGGCTCTCACATGCTAAATGCCAGTGGCACTCTTCCCTGCCCATAGTTGACAACCACAGACCCTACCAGGCCTGTGTTGTGTTTTCCCTGTTCGTAAGATATGCTTATTTAATTTTCGAAAGGAAAAAATTTAGACACTGAAATATCAAGAAAAATAATGAAAATATTAGAGGAGAGAAATTCTGGATTGAGATCAGATTTCCGAAACCACCGTAGCAACGGATTAGGACTGGTGCATAATCAGCCAGTTGATGTTTGTTGATTTCAATAATCTTCTTGATTGCTTTGGGCCTTGGGTGGTGTTGTCATCCTAGCTGGTATAAAAGGTAGCCCTGTTGCCACTGTGAGACTTGAATCAGGGATTTCCCAAGACCACCTGAACCACAGGTACCGGGGCATCAGCAAACAGGAATTCCTCCCACATCCCCCAACCCCCCCCCCACTTTTTTTTTTTTTTTTTTTTTTTTTTTTTTTGAGAACCTTTAGAACAGAAATGTAAGTGTGAGTTAGACTTCTAATAGAAAACCTAAAACTTAGACAATTCAACACTCCCATAGAAAAAGGAGAAAAAAGAAGAAAAATAATAAAATCAAATCAATCGTAGGCATTAAGAGCAACAAAGCAAGTCCTTCAACCACAGTGCCAAGACGAATTTAGGATCACCATTGCAATACAGGCCTACAAGAGAAACCAACACACTGCCAGACCATAAGAGACAACATGGAAAGGTGCAGGACAATCCACATCAACTCTACCAACCCTGTGGAAGATTCTACAGTGAATCCCCCTGGGATGGCCCAGGACACAAACATTAGAAGGTCATACAAATTGTGACAACAATGACAATCTCCAAGAAAAAACATATAAAATCAAGTTCAGAAAACTAGAGAAAAGAATTATCCATAAACAAGCAACATCCTACCCCAATCAAAACACCTCACTCAAAACGACGCCGAACAAGAGATGATCGAGACTCAGCACGCAAGAGCACAGCCAAATAACAGACGTAGAAGAGTCATGGACAGCCCGCACACACCCACACCATTGCATGTGAAGGATGCTAGTACTCATGGATATCACTTCATAGCTAAAATGAAAAAAAAAATGAGAGAAAGAATGCAGGACATTTAGCTGGCAGAATGCTGATCTGGGATGGGGTGGGGTGGGGGAGGCGAAGGGAAATAAGCCTGAACTGAATTGGAAAAAATGTATGAAATGCACAAAGCATCAATAAAAATTAATTTAAAAAAAAAAAGACTGAGAAAAAATTCAAGACATGTATGTCAGAACACATGAGCTCTGGCAGGGTGGGGGGCAAGGAAGGGGGAATGGGTCTAAATTTGATTAAGAAATGTTGTTTGAAATGCACAAAACTTCAATAAAAATAAAATATGTATGTGACTATCACCACAATTATTTTGTAAATATTAAATTTATTTTGAATGATACATTAAAATAAAAGAATACACAGTAGTAGGGTCCAGGTAATGTTTTGAAATATACTGTATAGATTCAAATTACAGAAATTATTTCCTCGACATTTTATCATTTCTTATTGCTATAAATATTCGAAAGCTTCGAATATTTGTTTTTTATAAGTTTATTATTTTTATTTCTGTATATATGTGTGTGGAGTTGTCCACAGAAGTAGCTAGACGACGATGTCAGAACTCTGGAGCTGAATTTGTAGGCAGTTGTAGCCCACACAACATGGGTACAGAAAACCAAAGGTGTACCCTCTTCTTTTTTAATTATTTTTTAAGGGATTCACAATATAAGAGCACAGTTGTTTTCAGATGACATTAACATTGTTCAGTTTGGCATACAATTAGGTAATTGGTGCTAGCATCCACAGATGAGGGATACCATTCCTCATTTGTTTTTCTGGTACTGTGTTACTTCAGTTACCATGGTATCTTCTAGCTCCATCCATTTGCCTGTAAAGTTCATGATGTCATCTTTCTTTACCGCTGCATAGAACTTCATTGTGTAGATGTACCACATTTTCTCTATCCACTCGTCAGTTGAGGGGCACTTGGGTTGGTTCCAGCTCTTTGTTATTCTGAAGATAGCTGCAATAAACATGGCTGTGCATGTATCTCTGCAGTAAGATGAGTCTTGTGGGTACATACCCAGGAGTGGTATGACTGGGTCAGGTGGCAACTTCATTTTGAGTCTTCCAAGGGTTCTCCACACTGTTTTCCATAGTGGCTGTACAAGTTTACATTCCCACTAGCAGTGGATGAGTGTTCCCCTTTCCCCTCTCCAGCACTTGATATCATTTGTTTTCTTGATCCTAGCCAGTCTTATTGGAGTGAGTTGAAATCTTTAAGTGGTTTTAATTTGTGTTTCCTTAATTATTAGAGACATTGAACACTTTTTAAGATGTTTCTCAACCATCTCTAATTCCTCACTTGTGAAGTCTCTGTTCAGCTCTTTGCTCCATCTTTTGAGTGGGTCATTAGTTTTCTTCTTTTTTTTCTGAGTAGTTTTTATATATTCTGGAAATCAATGCTTTGTCAGATGTATCTGTGGTGAAGGTTTCCTCCCACTCTGTGGGATTTCTCTTCACTTCCTTGATTGTTTCTTTTGCTGTACAGAAGCTTTTGAGTTTAATGAGGTCTCATTTGTCAATTGTCCATCTTATTTCTTGTGCAGCTGCTGTCTGATTTAGGAAGTCTTTTCCTATGCCTGTGTCTTGTAGTCTGCTGCCAACTTTTCTTCTATCGCCTTCAGAGTTTTGGGTTTCACGTTGAGGTCTTTGATCCATCTGGAGTTGACTTTTGTACAGGATGAGAAGTAGGGGTTTAATTTCATTCTTCGACAAGTAGTGATCTAGTTTTGCCAACACCACTTGCTGAAGATGCTGTTTTTCCTCCATTGTGTCTTCTTGCCTCCCTCGTCAAATATGAGATGGCTGAAATTGTATGTGCTCAAGTTTGGATCTTTAGTTTTGTCCCATTGCTAAACTGGTCTGTTTTTGTACCATTACCAAGCTGTTTTTATGACTATAGCCCTGTGGTGTAGTTTGAAGTCTGATATAGAGATCCCCCCCTGTATTGCTCTTTTCCCTCAGGGTTGCTTTGGCTATTCAGGGTCTTTTGTTTTTCCATATGAAATTAAAGACATTTTTTCCAAGCCTGTGAAGAAACTCTTGGGTATTTTAATTGGGATTGCATTAAATCTGGTGCACCTTCTTCTAAAGCAACAAGTTCTCTATACCACTGACCCATAATTTGCTATCCATTTACATTTTTTTTATTTTCTTGTCTAGGTTTTAAGGTCTTACCTCCAATTCTGTTCCCATTTCAATGACCTGAATCGTTTCTCTTATATTTTCATATACTTGTTTCAGGTTTGATTACTGTGTTTAAGTTTGTAACCCAGTTACAGTTAAAATTTTAGCTTCTTATATTTTGTTCCATCATTTATTTGGCAATGTTGAGAATGATACTCATAGACTATAAATACAACAATTAAAGGTTGCTATTTCATACTTTCATTGATGCAAGAATTTCATACAATGTATTATGATAATACACAGACCTCCCCTCCATGTTCTCTACCCCATCTTACTACCATCCTCTGACTTTATATCTTCTATTATTATTTGTCCTTTTTTAGAGATCTGTCACAGCTGGGTGTGGTAGCAAATGGTTTTAATCCCAGCACTTGGGAGTCAGAGGCAGGCAGAACTCTATGAATTTAAGGCTAGCCTGTTCTACATGGCAATCACCAGGCCAGCTGGGACTAAGGGAGACCCTGTCTCAAAAAGACCAAAAAAAAAAAAATCTGTCATGTCTAATCTGCAGGATAAATGTCTCAGCTTGGAAAGCTCCAAGCTAACTTGAGAAACTGAAAATCCAACTCCAAATCTGGAAACTGTAACATCTGAGGAAAACATGTGAAAGCACTTATTGTCCCAAACTCCCAAACCATAGTACCAGCACTTATTATCCCAAACCCTCAAACACTAAAAGTAAATAAATAAATAAATAAATAATAAAATAAAAAGGAAAGAAAGAAGGAAAGAAAGAAAGAAAAGAAAAGAAAAAAGAAAACTACCTGGTCTTTCCTCCTTCAAAGCTTCATAAAATTCAGACCAACACACAGTTTCAATTTCATGACTGTGGCCCTTCATTGTTCTAAAAAAGAAAGTTCTGCTCCTGAGGTTGGTTTCATCTTTTATTTTCATGTCACCCTGCTCAATCTTGATCTGACATTTTCTAACATAATCCATGTTTCCTGTTTGTGGGTTTGAGTTACTCCTTGAAGTCTGGTAAGCCTACCAATAAAAACTGACTCTCCCCCTCTCAGCATCTAGCAATTGCCAGTAGATTTTCTGCTATGGCTTGGGCGATTATTATTATTATTATTATTATTATTATTTTGTTATTGGTAAAATATAATTCAATATAGCGTTTTTGGGGGAGGGGGTTGTTTGATACAGGATCTTCTTGCATCTCAAACTGGCCTGGGAATTATTTTGTAAATCAGCTGGATTAATTTCACAGAACTCCACTTTCCTCTGCCTTCCAACTGCTGATATTAAAGGTATACACCACTGCATATAGCATAATGATCTAGTTTTATGATTGGACATGTGGATATCCAGGTTTTCCAACATCTCTTAGTGAAAGGGCTGTCCTTTCCACAGTGCATATTTGCACTACTTTTTCTGGAAATCTGATGGCTGTAGGTCCATGGGTTTACTTCCTGGCCCTGTTTTCTGTTCTATGTAAACTTGTTCTTATGACAACATTATGCTGCTTTGATTAGTATGTTATTGTAGTATGTAGAAGTAGAGTAATGCTTTTATTTACCTTTGTTCTTTTTATCACAACCATTTGCCAATTGCTTTTGGATCTACCTACCTACCTGTCCATATAGATGATAGATAGATAGATAGATAGAGAGATAGATAGATAGATGATAGATAGATAGATAGATAGATAGATAGATAGATAGATAGATAGATAGAGCTGTCTATCTGGCTATCATATCTCTGGTGTGTGTGTTTGTGTGCATGTGAGTGCACATGTGTTGTGCAGTTCCATATACACTGCAAAGATGTTAATTTCTGGTTCAGCAAAGAATGCCATTAACCTTCTGATATGAGCTGTGTTTATCCTGAAGACAACTTCTTAGTGTGGGCGTTTTCATAAAATTGATTCTTCTGATCCATGAATGTTGATATCTTTCATTTCTAATGAATTTTACATCAATATTTTACAGTCTTCACTGTAAAAGTTTTGACCTCTTTAGCTAAATTTTACTAGCCTTCTTGTAATTACTATAAACTGGATTATTGGATTGCTTTATTATTTTTTTCAGCTATTTTTCTATTGGTAAACAATAGCACTATGGGTTTTCATGTTTTTAATCAATGTAAACTGCTAAATTTGTTTGTTAATCCAAAGGACTTTATTGTAGAGTCTTTGGAGACATCTTAGTATTTCCTAATACTGCTATGATAAAACAATCAGACAAAATAAACTTAAGAATGTAAAGGCTCTATACTTGCTGACAGTTCAACATAAATGTTGCAATGTCAAGGCAGCAAAAGCATCTGGTCATGTTAGATCCACAATCAAATCAGTGGATGCATAGTGCTGAGCTCCTTTGACCATATTTTACAGCTTAAGGTCCTCGGCATAGAGAAGGGTCTTTCCTGCAATCAAGATGGATCATCTCACACCAATTAACCCAGTCAAGGTAATACTTCACCAGTAGACCCAAAAGACCATCTCATAGTTGATTCTAGATATTAATATTAACTATCATAGTGACTTTCTAAATAGAAAGTCAGGTTCTTTGCAAACAGCAATGATTTGATTCTTTTGCTTTCAAATATGTATGACTGTCATTTCTTTCTCTTATTGTTTGACTTTGCTAGAACTTCAAACACTTAAAGTGCAAAATCTCGGTGTCCTTTTCTTGTTACACAGCTTAGCAATAGAATGCCCATCTTGCCTCTACTTAGTACATTAGCTTTGACTTGTTTCATATTGTTGCTTGAGTTTGAGATAAGTTCTTTCTATACCTGTTCCTCATAGTTTATGTCGTAATAGAGGAATATTGAAATTTATCAGGCCTTATGGATGTACTGAGATGCTAATTTTTCTTTTATTCTGATGATACAGGATAATATGCTTATTTATTTTCAAGAATTAACTCATCCTTATAACATTGGAGTAAATTACTTGATCCAAGTGAATAATCATTTCAATGTGCTTTTTGAAATAGAATTTCTCATATTTTGTTGAGGAGTTTCGCATCTATGCTCATGGAATATTTCGAATTACAGTCTTTTTTTAATTTATCTATTATTTTTATGTGTATGAGTGTACTGTCTGCATGTAAGTTGGTGCACCCGTGTCATGCAATGCCACAGAGGTCAGAAGAGAGCATCGGATTCCCCTGGAATTGGAGCTAAAGATGGTTCTTAGCTGCCATGTGGGTGCTGGGAATCGAACCCTGGTCCTCTGCAAGGGCAGTCGGCACTCTTAACTGCTGAGCCATCTCTCCAGCCCCATTGACTTATAGTCTTTTTCATTGCTTTTTTGTACAATTATGAAATTTTATTTCTTTAAGTTATAGAATTTGGTGTTAGGTAACAGAGTTTTGTATTTCTGTGGTATCAATTGTAATGACACTTTTTATGTGTGTGTCTCTGGTGATAAATCATCTCAATTTGGGGAGGAGGCTCTGAACCTCTTATTTATTTGTTTATTTATTTATTTATTTTGGTCTTTTCAAGACAGGGTCTCCCTGTAGCCCCAGCTGTCCTGGAATTCCCTCTGTAGACCAGGCTGGCCTTGAACTCACAAAGATCTGCCTGCTTCTGCCTGCCAAGTGCTAGGATTAAACGCATGCGCCACCACGCCTGGCTCCTCCCTTTGATTTTTAAATGTTGTCTCTATGGGTTTAGCATTACTGATTGGCTCATGCTTTTGTTTCCCTCTTCAGCACTGAACGTGTCAGAGACTTCTTCCTAAGTGCCTGCTAAAGTCAAAGCCTATAGAGACTGAAGAGTGACAGAATGAATTTTTTTGAGATTTCTCTTTTTCGTGCTTTTATTGATGTTTTGTGTATTTCAGACATCATTTTTCAATTCAGTTCAGGCATATTCCCCTTTCCCTTCCCCCTGCCCCACACCAGATCATGCATTCTACCATAACTGTCCTGCATCTTTCTCTCAGTCTTTTTTTTTATGCTTAGGAATTCACATTTTCCTACATGAATTTTATATTACTCTAAAATATGGATGCATACTCTCCACCCATATACAGTAATTACACAGAGTCTGAAAATAAGTGGTGGGTGGATTCTAGAGCCTATTGAGAAATTCACATTATAACAACATAGTTGTGTTCAGATAAACAGAAATACAACAATAATGTTTTTCAGCTTGCTTTTCATCTGGGGGATTTGGTGTTAGCATCCACAAGTGAGGGAAACCATTCTCCGATTGTCTTTCTGGGACTGTGTTACTTCACTTAGCATAATGGATTCGAGTTCCATCCATTTACCTGCAAAGTTCATGATATCATCCTTCTTTACCGCTGAATAGTACTCCATTGTGTAGATGTACCACATTTTTGTCATTCACTTGTCTGTTGAGGGGCATTTGGGTTGGTTCCAGCTCTTCCTATTGTAAGAGAGCTGCAATAAACATGGATGTGCATGTATCTTTGCAGTAGAATGAGTCTTTTCAATATATACCCAGGAGTGGTATGACTGGGTCAGGTGGTAGGCTCATTCTGAGTCATTTAAGGGTTCTCCACACTGCTTTCCATAATGGTTATACAAGTTTACATTCCCACCAGCAATGGATGAAGGAAAATTTTAAACCCAAGCTTTAGCCATGTGGTTTGTTATAGAAAAAAACTCAATTTGGCATGGATATTTCCTCCTTCTTTTGATAAGAATATGTTGATGCATCAAACATCTTCATTTTCCTATCTCTTTTTTTCCATGACCTTGTAGCATACTATATGGGTTTTATATCATACTATTTATGTATTATTAATTTCACATCATGAACTTTTGTGGGCAAAAATAAAATGAGTAGCATTGCTTCCTCTTTTTGGAAAAAGAAGTTATTGTGGTTTCATTTAAACTAAGAAAAAATTGTATTACTATAGGCATAATTATGAAAATTTTCTGCTTACATTTGGAAATTCAATACTAAGGGGATATATATGGGTACCAAGTTAAAGAGGATTAGATGTTTTAAATGTCAGCTTGACAGGACTATGGATTGCTCAGATATTTTATTTCTTAAACATTATTATAAGTGTGTGTGTATTTGTTTTTCTTTAGATGCAGCTAACATTTGAATTGTAAATTAGAATAAGATGTTTTTCCTTTCTCATGTTTGTGGGCTTCATACATTCTGTTGAACTGTTAAGTAGAACAGATCTAAATAGAAAAAAAAAAGTATCATCTGAATCAGAAAGATACCACTCTTCATCTCAAAATCTCTCTCACACTTGCCCTTTTCCATTTTTTGTCTGAGTACCTTAGATCTTAGACTTATAGTAATCTTGTGTCTTTGTCCTCAGACTTGAACAGGAATTGAAACCTTCAACCTTCTCACTTGTCAGGTGTTTTGATTCGGAGTGGAATCATTCTGTTTCCTTGCCTCCCGTTATTGAGACCACATTTTGAGTATTCTCTGTCTTCAAAATTCCAAGACAATTGCTTATATATCAAAAACATTTACTTGTTCTATTTTTCAAAACTTTGATGAGATCAGATGCATGTACACACAATCTACAACTGTTTCATACTTCACGGAAGTCTCTAGTTTCACCATCTTTCTTATGCATATGCTTTACTATATGTGTTAATTTAACTGAAGGGGCTTCATTTTCTAGTAATAATTATCTAGTTATTCCTAGATTCCTTTCTTCTCAATTTTTTAATTTTTTTATTATTTTTAATTATATTCATGGTTGTGTCTTTGTGTAGGTATATGCACATGAGTGCATATGTCTACAAAAGCTAGTTTTCCGATTCTCTGCTACAAGAGGTTGAGAGCTGCCCAAGGTGGGTTCTAGGAACTGAACTCGGATCTCTGAAGAGAAGTATACACTCTTAAACACTAAGCCATCTTTCTAGCCTTCTCAGTAATCCTACAATGGTTACTGTACCATCCATTTTACATTTTTACCACATTGTAACTTTATTTCCATCTACTAATGTATTATTATTTTACATTCAATATGTTATAATTACTACTGAAAAACAATAGCCTTTTCAATTTATTAAGAAGAAAATATGAATTAGTTATATCTGTAATAATTAGTGTACTTACATTTACTATCTTCGTGGGAACTTTACCATCCAATGCCTTTTGGTCCTTTACCTTTAGTGTAAAAGACATCCAATACTAGTTTTAACATGGTGTGTTAGCAACAATGTACCAGTTTCTGTTTTTCTGGGAGTAACTATAATTTATCTTCATTTCTCAATGATAACTGAAATCTTAGCTTCTTGGTTAACAGTGTTTTCTTTGAACACTTTCCATTGCTTTCTAGTCTTCACTGTCTTCCTGCAGGCTTTACTCTTGGTTCTTTTGTTAGTTGTATGCTATTTTTCTTCTTGTTATTGTCAGGGATTTTACTTTTCTAAACTGCATGTTTGCTATGATTTGTTTGTTATTTTCTTTATATTTATTTATAGTTCACTCCATGTCTTGAATTTATAGGCTACTGTTTTCAAATAAATTTAAGTTTTCAGTTAATATTTTAATACTTATAACTCTTTTCTTTCCCTTGTCCTTCTGATAATCACATTACTTATATATTGTTACACTTAATCACCTGCCATATTTCTCTCAATTATTTTCCTCACTATTTCCATGTTATAATTTATAACACAGGTTCAGTTTTTTGTTAAAGTCAATATTGGTAAGTTTTATCATATTCCATGCAGACCTGAAACTCACTTTATTTAACAATTTATTCTATTTCTATCATTTTAAATAATTAAACTAATTTAATTTAACTTAATTTGGTTGGTATAATAAATTCAATACCTATACCATTGACCATGTATTGGTATACTCATTTGCTAGGATATCATAAAAAAAAATGGTACATTGGATGCTAAAAATAGAAATTTGGGGGCTGGAGAGATGGCTCAGTAATTAAAAGCACTTGCTGTTCTTCCAGAGGACTAGGGTTTGAGTTCCAGGATCCACTTGAGAGCTAGCAACTATTCATAACCCCAGTTTCTGCGGGTCTCTTGCATACATTTGCATCCATGTGGTGCACTTACAGATATTTAGGCAAAACACCCATACACATAAAATAAAGATAGCTGGGTGTGGCAGCGCACGCCTTTAATCCTGGCATTCAGCAGGCAGAGGCAGGCAGACCTTTGTGAGTTCAAGGCCAGCCTGGGCTACAGAGAGAGTTCCAGGACAACTGGGGCTACAGGGAGACTCTGTCTCAAAAATACCAAATAATAATAATAATAATAGTAATAATAATAATCTTAATTTGCTAAAAATACTTTTTAACTAGAGCTGGAGAGAGGGCTCAGAAGTTAAGAGCACTGGGTGTTCTTGCAGAGGATCTCTTTTTCTATTCTCAACACCCACCACCCACGTGGTGCCTAAGAGCCTTCAGTGCCTGGGGATCTGATGTACTCTTCTGACCTCCGAGGACATTCGATGACACAGGTGTACTGACATACGTGCAAGCAATTCAGACATACATATAAAAATATTTTGGGGGCGGGGGAGGGCTGGAGAGATAGCCTAGCAGTTAAGAGCACCGACTGCTCTTGCAGAGGACCTGGGTTCGATCCCCAGCACCCACATGGCGGCCAAGAACCGTCTGAAACTCCAATTCCAGGAGAACTCCAGTTCCAGGAGAATCCGAGACCCTCTTCTGACCTCCGCGGCGTTGCACGACACGGGTGCACAGACTTGCATGCAGACAGTACATTCATACACATATGGAAATAAATAAAATTAATAAAAAAAATTTAAAAAAAAAAAAAATCCTTTTATGGATAAGACGAAGTCCCCTGTAACAATATATTTCAATTCACTTTTGGTGATGTGGATTCCAATTACATTTGTTGTTTAAACAGTTTTTAAGGACTTTCTGGCTGTTCTCTTGACTATTATGATTGTTAAAAATAATATTAATGATAATACCTTACTTTTCTGACTTGAGGAAGAAATCATAGCCATTTATTTTCAATGCCAATAAAAGGAATATGCACACAGATATTTATAATGCTTTGTTTATTTTATTAATATAATATATAATAAATATAACATATTATAATGATGAGTATATTGCATTAACACTCTTTCAACATATTAGACAACTATAGTATTAAAAATTCTTACTATAGATCCACTTTCAATGTTTATGATTTTTTGAAACAGCATTGAAATAAAATTTCTACTTAATTAGATTAAAACATACTTTGGAATGTCCATAAATAAAATATTTGATTTTGTGTTAAATTTAAGTCAATATTTGAAAACACTTTTCTCTTTCCTGTTATTAATAATGCTCTATAGAAAATTAGTTTAAGAGTTTAACTGTAATTCAACTAGAAACTTTCTCATTTAAATTTTCCTGATACAAAAACCTACTATTTTTGTAATTAGTCTCTGAGAAATATAATGATTATTTTTTCCAAAAAGAAGAAAATCTGTTTGAAAATATAATGCTGAATTTTATTTGGGGAAATATTTTTCGCATTTGGCCAATATATGGAAAAACAATACAATGAATCTATTCCAATTAGTTTTATGAAAACCATAAGTCTGTGCAACTAATTTCAAAATCAATACTATGAGCCAAAAATTTCTGAATGAATTATGAATTCAGCCAACATATCCATTTTCCTTCAAATTACTCATCAGTTTATGTCTTTTCAAATTGAAGGATGAAATCCAACTAATTTTATGTGAGAATGACTTCTGGGAATGCATCCTGTTTTACCTTATAACCAAAGTTAATCTGCTTAGAAATCCATTAATACTATCTATTCAATCTGCTTTCTTATTGTGAAATCAGCTTATTTAAATTTAGCTAGCCTTTAGGAAAACAATGTAAACAATTTATGGGCCTTACGTAAATAATTCTTAGGCCTTAGGCTCCTTCTGTAATCACCTTTTACCTGGTAAACTAAACACATATTTTAATCTTAAACTGTGTTTCCAATTTCTCTTTCAAGACTCTTCCTTGTTCCAGACAAAGAAGTGCCTGTGTGAGTGTGTGTGTGTGTGTGTGTGTGTGTGTGTGTGTGTGTGTGTGTGTTATCATAATACTATCTGGACAACAGCTACTGAGAAAGTACTTTGAAATCAAGGAATTAATAAGGAATTATCCACAGTGTATATTGCAAAACAACACCTGGACTTAGGTTGATACCTGTATTTCTGGTTTTGTTTGCTGTTCTGGGTCTGAAGGAATCAGTCAAGGAAAAATTCTTCCCTGATTTGAGGAAGTTACTCATTCCTTCCCTATACCATGCTAGATAAACTGTTTAAAGACAAAAAAGTCCTTGGTTGGAGGAATAGTTCCAAGAGAATTAAGAAGGGATAGTTATAATAAACAGATAGTGGGGATTTTTCCTGAAAAGGACTGCCTAAATTTGAATCAGGTACCACAGCATTGTGGTATCTATCTACCACAAATTTACATTTTGTAGATTATGTAAAACAAATTTCTGGACTAGCTGTTGTGAATAAAAGTTCCCAGAAAAAAATCCTGCATCTTAGAGTGAAATTCTTGCAAGGCTGACCCAGTGATTAGGAGTTTAATAATTGTGGAGAGTTTGGAGCATTGTAGATACAGAGCCTATTTACAACTTGTGTTGTGCCATCTTTAGCCACTAAATAGCTACTAGTTGCCCATCTATCTTTCTGATTTAACATCTTCTGACCAAAAAATTAAAAAAAAAAGCCTTTAGGAATGTATTAACTTAAAGTGCTAGTTCCCACCAACTAAAAAGCTAAGAATGCCATCAGATAGCAACTTAGACCTACAGCTGAAATTTCTCATTGCTGTATTCACCAACTAATGTTTGCACCAATATATTGATAGTGCATCATGACTAATGAAATTTCTTCATTCTATTAGTATAAAAACTTCATGAAAGTGCTTCCATTCTGGAACATGGGATTTGGGGTTAACCTGAATCTCTGGTCCTGAGCCATGGTCATTCATATTTCAGTCCTTTGAGGTGGGAGCTATGCTTCTGTATTGACAACTATTAAAATTGTTTTCTAATCTATTGTATAATACTTAATAAAATAGAAAAATTGTTTGCACTTTGTCATTCTTAAAAGCATTTCTTTTTTTATAATATTTTATTGACGGTTTGTGTATCTCAGACATCATTTCTCAGTTCCATTTAGACACATTCCCCCTTCCCTTCGCCTTCCCTACCTTCCTTTTCCAGATTATGCATTCTGCCATACATGTCTTTCATCTTTCTCTCAGTCTTTTTAAAGTTTTTCTCTGTAAAGGCCCATTGTTTTGGGCAAAATTTAACTATGTCAGTTTGTTCTTTGACCCAGTCCCTATGTTGTTGTGGTTCCATCCCCTTTGTGTTGCTCCCAAATATGCCTATATAAGTGTTATACATGTACCAGAGTTATGTCCTTCAGGAATAAACTGGATGTTAACTCTGATATAGGTTTAGGAGTTCACATTTTTCACTTTAATTTTATATTACTCTAAAATATGGTATGGTGGTTTGTTTGTTTGTTTGTTTGTTTGTTTGTTTTGTTCTTTTTGAGACAGGGTCGCTCTGTAGCCCCAGCTGTCCTGGAACTCACTCTGTAGACCAGGCGATAGTGTCCCCCATAGGCTTTAAGTATTCAGACGTTTTGTCTCCCGTTGGTGGCACTATTCTTGGAGGTCTTAGAAGGTGTGGCTGTGCTGGAGGAAGTACGTTATTGGGGGCGGGGTTAGTGAGTTTAACAAGCCTTGTGGTCTCCAGCCTTTCTCTCTCTTGAAGGTGCTTATTGCGAGATGTGAACCTTGACTTTCTGCTCCAGCTCCAGCTCCAGTCCCCATGCCTCCCACCACAATGGACTCTAATTCCCTGGAACCATCAATTGTAAGCTCGAATAAACTCTTCCTTTTATAAGTTCCCTTGGTCATGGTGGTTTTATCACCGCAACAGAAAAGTGACTAATACATATGGATATATACTTTTTACCCATATATATTAATTACCATGTCTGAAAGTATGTGGTAAGTTAACTCTAGGGCTCATTAAGAGATTTGCCTTATAACATTACAGTTGCTTTCAGATAAAAAGAGATATAACAATAACATTGCTCAGCTTGTCTTTCAATTGGGGGATTTGGTACTAGCATCCACAAATGAGGGAAACCATTCAAATTTGTTTCTTTGGGACTGTGTTACTTCATTTAGCATAATGGCTTCAAGATTCATCTATTTACCTACAAATTTCATGATGTCATCTTTCTTTTCTTTTTTCTTTTTTTTTTTTTTGGTCTTTTTGAGAGAGGGTCTCCTTATAACTCCAGCTGGCCTGGAACTTACTCTGTAGACCAGGCTGGCCTTGAACTCACAGAGATCTGCCTGCCTCTGCCTCCCAAGTGCAAGGATTAAAGGCATGTGCACATGTGCCACTATGCCCAGCTGATGTCATCTTTCTTTACAGCTGCATAGAATTCCATTGTGTAAATGTACCACAGTTTTTATTCACTTGTTGGTTGAGGGGCACATGAGTTGCTTCCACCTTCTTGCTATTGGTGAAGAGGGCTGCAATAAACATAGATGTGTATGCATCTTTGCAGTAGGATGAGTCTTGTGGGTATATACCCAGGAGTTGTATGGCTGGGTCAGAGGGTAGGCTCATTTTGAGTTTTTTAAGGGTTCTCCACACTGCTTTCCATAGTATCTGTGCGAGTTTACATTCCCACCAGCAGTGGATGAGTATTCCCCTTTCCTCACAACCTCTCCAGCATTTGGTGTCTTATGTTTTCTTAATCTTAGCCAGTCTTATGGGAGTGGAGTGAGATGATATCTTAGAGTGGTTTTAATTTGCATTTCCTTAATTATTAATGATGTTGAACACTTTTTGAGAATTTTTTTCAGCCATCTTTACTTCCTCACCAGTGAAGTATCTGTTCAGCTCTTTAATCCATTGTTCAAGTAAGTCATTTGTATTCTTCTTTGTTTTTTTTTTTTTTGTTGTTGTTTGTTTGTTTGTTGTTGTTGTTTTTTGGTGTAGTAATGGCACTTTTTTATTATATATATATATTTTTTGTACAAGATTATGTTACTAATCAAATCTAGACCCATGTCTCCCACCCTACCCCTCCACTCCACCAGAGCTCATGCATTCTGCCAAACATGCTTTTCATCTCTTTGCTCAGTCTTTCTCAATATTATACATGTGGAAGTTGACTATTTTGAGCAGAAGTTCACCATTTCAGTCAGTTATTTGATGCAGTCCTTTCTGTTGTTGTTGTTGTTGTTGTTGTTGTTGCTGTTTCCAATATGCATCACTCCCAACTACTTGGACAAAAGCTTAAGGGGCCGTGCACAAGAAATACTTATAACTAGGTAATTGGCACTAGCATCCACAGATGAGGGATACCATTTGTCGTTTGTTTTTCTGGGACTGTGTTACTTCACTCAGCATGACATCTTCTAGCTCCATCCATTTTCCTGCAAAGCTTATGATATCATCTTTCTTTACTGCTGCATAGAACTCCATAGTGTAGATGTACCACATTTTCTCTATCCACTCATCACTTGAGGGGCACCTGGGTTCGTTCCAGCTCCTTGCTATTGTGAAGAGAGCTGAAATAAACATGGCTGTGCATGTATCTCTGCAGCAGGATGAGTCTTATGGGTACATGCCTTCCATATAAACTTTAGAAATATTTTGTTAATAGTGTAAAATCATTCATAGCAACTTTGATTGAACTTCTGTTGAATCTCCATAGTAAATTTTGAAAAAATATATTTTCATTATCAAATTTTATAATCTCATAAAATATTTGGTTGTGTCATCTAGTACATACAGATTGTATCTTACATCTATATGACATAGTGATCACATTTCTATTTAATTGGTAGAAAGTAAAAAAAATATTGCAACAGTATCAATATAAGGAACACTTTATCTAATTGATTATTGAATATGAGAAGAACATAAAATATCCTACCAAATGAGCCAGAATAAAAAAAAATGACCCTTATAAGAGATAAATTCACACTGGTAAGTTATAATAATTAATACACCCATTATTATCATTCTTATAATTTTCTAGGATTAGACATCAAATGCAGGGCCTCAGTTATGCTAGGCAAGTATTCTATCTTTGAGAAACTTTACCAGCCACAATAGAGTCTTAAATACATGAATACTTAATGCATAATTTTTAACATTTGCTCTAATGTTCCATTCTAGATGATACCAATTGTAAAAATAGTGCTAATTTATATTTTGAAACTTCATCATAAGGGGTAGTATTTTTTTAATTTATTTACTGATGTTTTATATATTTCATACATTATTTTTCATTTCTGTTCAGGCATGTTTCCCTCTCCCTTCCCCCCACCCCATCCCATCCCATCCCAGATCATACATTCTGCCATGACTGTCCTGCATCTTTCTCTCAGTCTTTTTTTATGCTTAGGAATTCACATTTTCCTCTGTTAATTTCATAGTACTCTAAAATATGGATACATACTCTCCACCCATATAGAGTAATTACAGAGTCTGAAAATAATTGGTGGGTGGATTCTAGAGCCCATTGAGAGATTCACATTATAAAAACATAGTTGCTTTCAGATAAACAAAAATACAACCATACTGTCATTCAGCTTGCCTTTCATCTGGGTGATTTGGTGTTAGCATCCACAAACGAGGGAAACCATTCTCTGTTCATCTTTCAGGGACTGTGTTACTTCACTCAGCACAATACCCCCAAGCTCTATCCATTCACCTGCAAAGTTCACAATGCCATCCCTCTTCACAGCTGAATAGCACTCCACTGTGTAGATGCACCACACCCCTGTCATCCACTCATCTGTTGAGGGGCACCTGGGCTGGTTCCAGCTCTTCGCTATTGTGAAGAGAGCTGCAACAAACATGGCTGTGCATGCATCCTTGCTGTAGGATGGGTCCGTGGGGCATGTACCCAGGAGTGGTATGACTGGGTCAGGTGGTAAGCTCATTCCGAGGTTCTAAAGGGTTCTCCACACTGCTTTCCACAGTGGTTGTACAAGTTTACATTCCTACCAGCAGTGGTTGAGTGTTCCTCTTTCCCCACAACCCCTCAAGCATCTGTTATCCATTGTTTTCCCAATCCCAGCTAGCAGTACTGGAGTGAGATGATACTTGAGAGTGGTTTCAACTTGCATTTCCTTAATCATTAATGATGATGAACACTTTTTAAGATGTTTCTCAGCCATCTTTAATTCCTCACTCTCTGTTCAGCTCTTCTTTTTCTTTTGGTAATACTTAAATATTTTAGAATTCAACATCATCATTTCTAACTCCTGGAAAGTCCCAGTAATATAATTCAGGATATCTGTCCATTTCTTAAGGCAATGATAAAGACTTACCAGATATAGCTGAAATTTCATATAGTAAATATGAACATTTACAAATGTGGCAGTAACACAAACAGAAATGTTAAAGTGTATTTCAACCCTTGATCTATATTTCATTTTCATTTTTATCATTTACTATTTTTGTGCAAGTAACCTGAGTTTTAAACTCTAATTGGTAACATTTTTTCATAATAGAAATGTACTTATTAATGTTATCCAACTTTTTCAAATTAAAATGTCAGAAAATACAACTACATGAGTATATTAGTTACTTTTCTGTTGCTGTGATAAAACACCATGGCTAAGGCAATTTATAGAAGAAGTTACTTGAATTACAATTAAAGAGGGATTAGAGTCTATAATGTTTGTGAGACATAGCTATAGAAGTGGCAGAAAACCAAGTGATCACAACTTTAAGCAGGTACAGATAGCAGAAAGAACTGGACTAAAAGTGGGCATGGCTATATACTCTCAAAGCTCACCTCTAGTGACTTGCTTCCTCCAGCAAGGACACACCTGCTTAAAGGTCCATGACTCTCCCTCCAAACAGAGCCACAAACTGGGAATTAAGTGTTCAAATACTTGGCTCCTGTATGGGAGACACTCTTTATTTAAACCACCACAATGAGTACCTAATATTACTTAAGGCTTTTAAAGTAAAATCCAAAGATTAAGTAGTGATTGATGTCCACTTTCTGCAAACTGATGTTTTACAAACTTCAATCCATAAATGATGTTAATAAATTTACTTCATACTTTGCTTCATTTAGCAATATTTCATTGCTATTTTAATTGTAACTTTATGTCATTTTAGATTTGTCTCCACAGATTTAAGTATTCATATAAAAGCATGAATTATTCAGCAAATTCATTTATGGAAAGATCAACTGCAAATGTCTAGCATTTTTCAGGAATTAAGGCATGATATATCTGCATACTGGATTTTAAGAGATATGAATCACTTATTCTGACAAATTGGCAAAGGTAAAATGGATTTGCCAGACTTCAAAACATCAGCAGTCTTGGTTTTCAGTGATCATGGACAAGGGCACTATACTCCAGAATCTATATTGATGGAAGTCTCCTAAGGACTGACTGTAGCAGACACATTGCCTGCTTGATGGCTTGGAATGTCAAAGCACTTGATTGTCAGATTACTGCTCCTAGTCCCTTCAGTCTTTCTATTTCACATTGGTTTGTGCTGTTATTATTGCATAAGAGGTAGGAATAAATGTCCGCCGTCATTCAGTAGAAGAGGAAAGGTCCTGGCGTCAGACTTCAAGTGCTTAGCATTAGCAGTAAGGCTACTTTGCTCTCACTTTGTTTTCATTGAATTTTTGTGATTTTTATGCAATATAATTTGATCATATTTAGATCTCCTCCCTTATCCATACCTCCCCTTATTGTACCCTCAGATAGATAGATAGATAGATAGATAGATAGATAGATAGATGATGGAATCTAAATATGATCAAATTATATTGCATAAAATATTATACAAGTATTCTGCATACCTTATAAACTACAAAAATTTATTTTTCCCATTTGGTGGACTAGTAACTTCTATGTCAAGTCTCTGCCAGATTACCTGATAAGGGCCTTCTTTCAGGTTCACAGATAGTCTCCTTACAGTTTTATCCTCACATAGGTGAAGAAGAAGCAAACATTCCTATGACTCTTAGAATGGCCCTAATCCCATTGCTGAGGGCTTTACCTCCACTTTTTCACTTAATGCTAACGATATCCCCAAGGAACCACTTTCTGATTACATTATGGACAGGGTTTCACAATGTGGTTTGGAGAACATTTAGGCTATTAAAGAATCATTGTTACTTCTTACTTGGTTATGTTTTTGAGGGCTTTAACTCAAGCAAGAAAAATGCTATATTTAAAGTGGTACGAATATTCACTACACTGACCTCTCTCATCTTACAAATATTAACTTTAAGTCATAGCTTTGAAAAGCTATGAAACAAAGAAAATATATTTTCTTAGGTGATTTGACCTTGGTAAGGCTTCATTGGTAACCTCCCCAACTCCGTGACAGTTCACAACAGATTAGAAAAGCTATTTCCCAGAAATTATGTCTAAAATGGACATAGATATCAATAGGTCTATAACCATACTAATTAAATATATCATAGAGTGATAAAAAATTTACCTATCATAGTTATCCAAGTACATTTAGTTGTTAGATCACCTAGCTTTAAAAAAAAATAATGAGGAAATGCTCCATGACTTGGTGTCACAAGGTGATGTTTTCTGGTAACAAAGGGAATTCCTGTTTTATTCTGTGTGGGATGGTTCTCAGTCATGCTGAAATGAAGTGCTCAGAATGGTAGCAATGCCATCACTGAAGCATGGTGGATTTCTGGTCAGATTCCATATTCAGATCCATCACACATTAATCAGAAGTTTCGAAAAGAAAAAGCTTCTTGTCTACTCTTACCAATTATTATTTTGTGTGTCAATTAAGTTCCTTTACAGTTGCAGTTGGAGGACACCTGTTCTAATTACTAAATTATTTCAGATACTTGGGCTCCTGAATGTTGTCATTTGTAACCCAATTTGCTTGCATAAATCACAGAATTCCAAGGTCACTCCTCTAGTTCCACGCCGTCTTCAAAAGCAGCATGACATAGCTCACACATCTTAAAACATAGTCATAGTTAAAAGAAATTCCAAGACCTTAACTTGTTTTATGTCTCTTTTGTGATCTGACTTGTTTCCCCTGAACCTTTTTTTTTTTTTTTTAACTCTCAGAGTTACGAATCACCAGCATGAGGTGAAGAAAGTGTTTCTCAGCTCCTTTATACAACTTTTTACATATCTATTAACTCAGCAGTTTGCAAATATCTGCCTAGAAAGCTGCTGCCTGCCAGGCTGGGCTTAATAGGACCACAGGACTTCTGCAGGCCTCAGCATCGCCATTGTGGCTGTCTCCTTTCCAGCCACCACGGGGACCACAGTTTTAGTACCTGCTTTCCTTGCCAACCAGACATTTGATATGGTGGTTTCCTGTTTCTTCTTCTGTAAAACCTCAGGTGCCTCTTATATTGAGCCAACAGAAGATAGAAACCACTGGGAAAGTGTATATTTTGCTTATTTCAGATTCTTTCTTTTTTTTTTTTTAAACTAGCAGGCTAAAGAGCCAAAATCTTGGCATCAGTAGGGAAGAGTACAAACTTTTGTAAGTATTCTTTCCCTTTCTCTAGCTACACAGCTTTTGTTGTCTGACACCAACAAGAGTTAAAGACATGAACCTATTTCTCCTCCTATTGTATTCTCCCAGCTTCTGTATATGTGTGTAAGCTCATGGGCAGAGTGCAGTGCCATTTATGATTTACCTTTGACATCAATCTTCAGAGCTTCTATTATGAAGATGATGCCAGAAATATGAACCTAGTAAAAAAAAGGTACTCAAATTAGAAAAACATCCATATCCTCAATCTCTCTCTCCTTATCTCTATCTCTCTATTTCTCTCTCTGTGGGATTTGGTTCATGTGTTTATGATGCCCTTTTGATCTGCTGTCTTCAAGAAAGGGAGAGAATACAGAAGTGTTAATCAGTCTGAGTTCTAAGATCCAGCCAGGAGGTTCTGTCTAATGACTATGGCCAAGAGAATGTGCATGGCCCAGATCAAGGCAACAAAGGCAGTCTTTCCATTGTTCCTGCTCAGGGTCTCAGTGGAGTGAATGATGCCTATCCACAGTGGTGAAGGTGGGCCATCTTTGCTCAGTCTACCAATTCAAATGTTACTCTTCCTATTCATGCTAACAGAAATGCCCAGAATGAAATATCCTAACAGTTCTCTGTGAAATTGGCTCATGAAATCATTGATCAGAATTATCTTTGGAAAACTGTTACCAAAAGGAAAATGATTACTGCTAAGAAATACAGGTCCCAATTGTTATCAACTGCTATATTTAGTTCATTATGAAAGGCATGCTTGAGCTTATGCTCTCCGAAATTGAGTATTTCACAGGAATTCTTCAGCGGTTTCTGCCTAATCAAGTCAGACAACTGATGATGTGCACTTTGAACCAGATGCAAAACAAATGGATCTCTGGGACAAAACAGCATTTGCAATATCCTTCATATATTAAGGTTTCAGGATTTCAAGGATCTTCAACTCAAGAGCTAATTTAGAAACAAGTGGTCTTCATAAGGAAGTTGTAGCTGCTCTGCTGGTATCTCTGAAGGTCCAGTCATTCTAGACCAACAATAATGCTGCTAAAACTTTATCTTCTTGCACAAATGTCTTAATTTTATCTTTCTTCTTTTTTAAAAACAATTTTTAAATTAATTTTATTTATTTCTGTATGTGTATGAATGTGCTGTCTGCATGCAAGTTTGTGCACTCGTGTCGTGCAACGCCGCGGAGGTCAGAAGAGGGTATCGGATTCCCCTGGAACTGAAGTTCTCCTGGAATTAGAGTTTCAGACGGTTCTCGGCTGCCATGTGGGTGCTGGGGATTGAACCCGGGTCCTCTGCAAGAGTGGTCGGCGCTCTTAACTGCTAGGCCATCTCTCCAGCCCCCAGTTTTATCTTTCTGTACTCACTAGTCATCATTCAGATTTCTGGTTTAGAACATAAGGATTCTACTGTGATATTTTATGTCAAATTAGACTACAAAGTTGTTCATTTTGGACACATTGCTTTGTTTCTCTTAGAAATGCATTATTTTAAAAAGTAATTTTCCCTCCATAACATTGGAGCCTACCACCCTCTCAGGAAGCCTTCTGGCCCCAACCATGGCCATGAATTAATTTCTTAACTTCTCTGAATTTTCAAATTGAAGTACACATATGTAAGATTTCTAAGGTAGCATCAAGCAATGATAGAAATCCTGCGATTTATGTTTTTCTAACTCTGGTTACCTCACATTGAACCTTTCGAGCTCAATCCATTTGCCTGAAAATTTCATAATTTTGTTTTCTTCAGAGCTGAAATATATTCCAGTGCATATTTGTATTGCACCTTAATTATTCATTCATCAGTTGATGAACATCTAACTGGTTTCAAATTTCTTGGTATTATGAAAAGAGCAGCAATGAACATGGACGGACAGATATTTATGTAGTGGGATATAGTGTTTGGGGGGGTGTACACCAGTAGTATGGCTGTGTCTTGTAGATCAAGTGTTAAATCTGTGAAGAATTTCACACTGATTTCCATAGTGTCTGCACCAGTGGGCACTCCAACCATCAGTGGATAAGAGTTTACGTTTTATTGGAGAGATGGCCTAGCGGTTAAGAGCGCCGACCGCTCTTACAGAGGACCCGAGTTCGATCCCCAGCACCCACATGGCGGCCGAGAACCGTCTGACACTCCAATTGCAGGAGAACTCCAGTTCCAGGGGAATCCGAGACCCTCTTCTGACCTCCGTGGCATTGCACGACACGGGTGCAGACAGTACATTCATACACATACAGAAATAAATAAAATTAATAAAAAAAAAAAAAAAGAGTTTACCTTTCTCCACATCCAATTTGCATCTCCAAACGTGGGTCTATGCATTGGAGAAGGCTAAGCTACCGAGAGTTCCATGCTTCAGAGATCGTCTCTGCCCCTCCTAGCAGCCATCTGGTATGTCTGCAGACCTATCTTAATCTCATCTAACTCAAACCACTATGCTCTAATAAGTCCTTACTAATACCATTTTTATTGGGATGTTCTGTGGCCCTCTGTGATATGTGTCCTCCTTCACTGTAAAATGAGTTATAAACATCAGTTGTTTAACTGTGTGTGTGATTTTGTTGCTGTGTGTGTGTGTGTGTGTGTGTGTGTGTGTTGCTAACTAGCTTTATTCAACAAGAACAGAAATTCAGAAGCTCATAATTTGAATCCAGGCAACCTTAAGTGTTAGTGATGCTGTAAAATCGGTACTCTCTTCTCAAGCATCATTTAGTTGCATGGAGTGGAGACAAGAAAATAACAATTTCACTTTTGGATGATACAAGCATTGGAAAGAGCACTTAGGAAAGGCTTCTAATATTGTCTGTTAAGCATTACTAAGAAAGTACTGGCTAAACTAAAATTCTAAAGCATTTAGTTCAGCCTTGAATTATGACCACAGACTTTTGTTCCACCAGGGTTTCACAGATTCAGTCAGGACATGTGAAATGACTGTGTGGAAGCCATTGCCATGGGGATGTTTCAGATCAACCTTCATAAAAATGTCTGCTAGATTTTACATGAGGATTTTCTCATATTGTAAGTAAAGCCTTCATTATCAAACATTGTTTATTTGGCTCTCAATGAATATGACTGATTTGATGATGGAATGAATTCTCTTAAAATTTCTCTTAATGCATGGTTACAGATTACTCCCTTTTTTTTTATTTTTTGGTCTTTTTGAGATAGGGTCTCCCTGTAGCTCTGGCTGTCCTGGGAACTCACTCTGTAGACCAGGCTGGCCTCAAACTCACAGAGATCCGCGTGCCTCTGCCTCCCAAGTGCTAGGATTAAAGGTGTGCGCCACCACACCCGGCATTTATTTCTGTATGTGTATCAATGTACTGTCGGCATGCGAGTTTGTGCACCCGTGTCGTGCAAAGCCGCGGAGGTCAGAAGAGGGTGTTGGATTCCCCTGGAACTGGAGTTTTCCTGGAATTGGAGTTTCAGACGGTTCTCGGCCGCCATGTGGGTGCTGGGGATCGAACCCGGGTCCTCTGTAAGAGCGGTCGGCGCTCTTAACCGCTAGGCCATCTCTCCAGCCCCAGATTACTCTCTTAAACAGGATGTCCTAACTCATTTCTCTTGTTTTTGTGTAGTCAAAACTTAAAGTATGACTAAATTTAAACTGTCAGTCAGATGATCTTTTAAGGTTGCTTTATCCTTGGGATATTATCTCATATTTTCCTTTTAAAATATATGGAGCTTTGTGTACAGTGAAATGTTTGTTGTTGATTTTAGCAATATATATATATTTATATATTATAATATATATTTAGTTATATTATTAATATATATTTAGTTATATTAATATATATATTATATATTGATATTAATATATATAAATATATATATTAATATAATATATATTTAGTTATATATATTAATTATATATAAATTTAGTTAACATAAATTTTAATAACATAAATTTAATAACATAAGTATATATATATATATGTTAAAATTTATGTTAACTAAATTTCTACTCCAGTGTTCCTTTATCTTTGAAGAATTTCTAAGGTTCCTGTGTGTGTGTGTGTGTGTGTGTGTGTGTGTATATGTGTGTGTTTTTGCAATCAAAGGTAAATGATATGTAAAATTTTCTTCTTTCAGTTCTACACCTGGAGTAAATTAGACTTCAGAATTCTCTTAAGCAAAGCAAATGGTGAGAAGAAAACAGTATAATTTAAAATGTTTTATTCGCATATATTGGAATTTTGAAAGTTTTAATTATGGGTAACTATTCAATGGCATACTCATTTACAGCAGTGTTATTTTGGTTGTCAGTATCTTCATTTCAATCATTTCTTCTATTTACTAGGAAACTAAATAATCAGAGTAGCAACTTTATAGACAGGTGTGCAAGCATATACATGTCTTGTGTATGAGAAGCAATTTCTTCACATTATATTTCTTCTTTGGAAACAAAGGTTATAACTGTGATAATTAGGGGGGTAACAAAAAATGAAGTTAACCATGGAAAATATTCTAGATATAAGAGTAATAAACTCAACATTTAATTTATTAATTAATTCCCTTATTGATTTACTGTTTCTCAGAGCCAACTGTAAATAATGCATTGTTTAAGTGAATTACACAAAAGTTTTTCTCCCATCACAATTTGGTGGAGAGGACAGCATTTATCACATGATATGGTGTACTGTGAGGGAGTACATTCACGTTAACATTGAAATATCATAAAAGATGCCTACAGGGAAACAAAGGATGAGAAGAGGCTGAAGTCACTAAATAACAAGAAGGTTTTGGAGGGAAGGAAAGAAAGAGACACCAGGGTAATTTTAGCAATCAAATTTAATACCACATAGCAAATATGAGGTATAGGCCCTACTTACTTTTAAAAGAATCATAGAGACATTAATTTCAGGGTAAGATTTCCCTTACTCAATGATAATCACTGAAAGCCTACATTATATCTGACTTTTAAAATTTTCACTTTAGAGTCTGGAAAGATGATTCAGCCTTTAAGAGAACTGGCTACTCTTTCAGAGGACTTGCATGTGGTAGCACCTTCCTGGCAATCACCAGCTGTCCCTAACTTCTGTTCAAGGGGATCTGATGCCCTCTTCTGGCCTCTATAGACATTGCATACACATGATCCACTTGTATACATTCAAGCAAAACCTTTACCCATAAAATAAAAATAAATCAAACGACAGAAAATATCACTCTGGGTATAGCATGAGGATCCAAATGCAAGAAATAGGAATTATAGGATGAGAAGCTTTAGTATAACTTAGGAAAGAAACAAGATAAACCAGAAACACAGCAAGGAGAGTGTGAATGAGGGTATTTTCGGGAACAAAGTTGATAGGACTTGGAAGTCACATGTGCGAAGTGGTTAAGGAAGAGATAAGGCAATAATAATTTTGATTCACACAATGGAAATTGAATAAAAATAATAGTTCAGACGCAATATATTTAAATACTATAAAGTTTCCCAGAGGTTAGGAAATTAGTCACTTGAATTTTAGTAAAGTATGTTATGTCTGATTTTTTAAAGCCAAATAAGAGCAATTGAGAAAGAACTCAGCATTAAACCTCTCAATTATCATTCTCTGACTTCTTCCCTAGTCAGGCTAAATTGGTTTTGAGGTTTTCTCCTCCAGAGAAACAATAATCAATCCCTCTTTTCAAATTTGTGCACTTGTTTTAAACTAGAATATATTTTAAAGGTCAAAAATAGTTGTGTAATAGGTTTAGAGCCCCAATTGATAACAGAAAATAAATACATACATTGAATTCTTTTACCATCCTTTTCTGTCTTTATTGTTGTCTTTTTCTGTTTCTTTCATTCTATGACTTCCTTCTTCTTATCCTTCATATTTACTCCGACCCTTTCCTCCAGTTTTCCCTTCCCTCCCTCCTATCCTTTCCTCTTTATTATTATTATTATTATTATTATTATTATTATTATTATTATTTCAGGATATCTAGTGTACAATGGCATTGTTACATACAAAACTACATTATAGAAATGCCCCTAATATTTGTAGAAATTTCAATTCATGAGAGAGGAAACATACCAATTATAAAATAATTTATGGCTTCTGTGGTGGAAATAAAAGTGATAGCAAAGATGTCACAAGTGCTTTGTGTTTTGATAGGAAGCACTAAGTGCCTTTCTGGCACATAGTAAACATTGGATAAACATACCTTAAATAAAGGAAACAAAATTTTGCTCAGAGATACTTGAACATACATAATAACTGAAACATAGATATGGCTCTTAATTTAGGTAAGTAGCAATATAGTTTAACTAAGGGGATAAAACACTTTAAAATTTCCTATTTGTGTTATACTCTCAATTCAAACTAATTTGAAAAGTTATCAATTCTGTTAATGGATTAATTAAAATTGTTGTTTATAACTTTAACCAAATTTTACTTTTAATATGTTGTGGCTATATACCCAGCACATTCATTCCCACATAAAGAAAATTTTGTTCATTTCTAAAGTGTCCTCCAGATGAAAATCTCTCATTTTACCTTGATTTGTTTTATTAACTAAAATTCTAATGTGTGTGTGTGTGTGTGTGTGTGTGTGTGTGTGTGTGTATACAGGCATATACTTTAGATAAAATCCAGTGCCTCACAAATGTTAAACATGTGCTACTGAACCACACCCAGCAAATAATTGAAATATTCTTGGTCATTAATTTTAGTTTTCCTCAGAGTCAAATGAAAATCTAAGAAGAGTAGGAACTTTATATGTCTTCTACCACCTGGACTTGTAGCTTTTAGAATTCTAAATAAATCATAATTGGATGAATAAATAAATTATGAAACACAACTTAAAATTCTGTATGAATTATAAATGTTTTGGTGGTTTTTTAATGCAATAATGTCAAACTCTCATCTATGCTGCATTGTTTTACTGCCAGAGACCTAGGTGTGATTTTTTTAGAACATTGTTTCTGTCAAGGGAATAGATTTATGCCATGGTAACAAAGGTCTGCTGTGGTAGTGTAAGAGTGGTAGATGCAAGGATCAACTTTAAAAAACTTTATGGACATTTTTATTTATATATAAATATTTTATTTCATCAAGGTCTCACTTTGATATCTGACTGAATAGTGTAGATGCATTTTTTAAAATCTAGAATTAATATTTAATGTTCTGCAAGCAATATTTCTTTACAATAAACATATATTCATGATTCAACTCCTTTTGTTTTAGTCTTCATAAAACATAAAATTCAAGTCCTGCAGTTTTATTTTCCAACATTTTTCTTTTTCTGGTAATTTTCTTTTCATGGCAGAAAAACTTTATCTAAATACCCAATGTAGTTTTCTCTGTGCTTTTCAAATACAAAATCATGGGATTATGTACATTTTGATGATATGTTTGATTTTTTTTAAGAATAAGTTTAAAGGCCATGGCCACATACAAATAGATCTAATTAGAACTGTTGGCACTTTTAGCTCTTGTGAATTTTCAGACACTTTTTAGCTCGAAGAAATGCAATTAACTGATTTCCATGTTGGCTTATAATCAGCCTATAATGATTACCAATTATGTTTTCTTTACAATCTTCAAATGCTGGGAAATATAAACATTTTCTTTACATATGTTTATTTTTATTATTTTCTTTACATATAAGTTTATTGTTATTATTATTAATATTATTAGTAGTAGTACTATGAATGTACTGTCTGATTGTGTGTCAGCGTACCCATGTTATGCAATGCCCACAGAATCAGAAGAGGGCATTGGATTCCTCTGGAACTGGAATCACTACCATGTATGTCCTGGGAATTGAACCTGAGTCCTCTGCCAGAGCTGCTGGTGATTTTAACCATTGAGCCATCTCTCCAGCACCCATGTGAACAAATTCTTAATCATAATGTGTATGTGTGCTTGTTCTGCTTAAGTCAGTTCTGAGAGCTTGGGATTTTGAATAAATTAGAAACAGAAGCCAAGGGTGTGGAATATTTGCAATGTTTATTTTATCACAGTTTTAATCACTTTTAAATAGTATATTAATAATTAACCTCAAATACTTTTCTCAATTTTTTTTCTGAATCGCTTCATGCTATTCACTTTATGCCTTCAACTGATAGTTGTTCCTTACAATTTTGTCAGAGACACCATTTCTAGTAGCTGCTAATGGCAGACACTGGCACCCTGTTTTATGTATTAACTCCCAGTATCATTTGAAATGTAATCATCTGCTGGAGAGTTGGCTCAGTGGTTAAGAGCACCGACTGCTCTTGCAGAGCACCCGGGTAGGATATCCAGCACCCACATGGCGGCTAAGAACTGTCTTTAAGTCGGGCATGTTTGTGCATGTCTTTAATACTAGCACTCAAGAGGCAGAGGCAGGTGGATCACTGTGAGTTCAAGGCCAGCCTGGTCTACAGAGCGAATTCCATGCCAGCTGAGGCTATAGGGAGACCCTGTCTCAAAAAGACAAAAAAAAAAAAAAAAATGAAATTTAATCATCATCTCATCATTGCCTGTTTTTGTGTTAGTTCATAGCAGGTCACACTAACTGTTGAGAAGTATCTCTGTGATCTGGTAGAGAATTGCTTTTCTCTGAAGCTCCAGAAGGAATTCAGGTGCTGGCTGGTGAAAATAAAAATGTATTTGGTTTCCATTCCTTCCAGTGTTCCATGGAAAATGGTTGGGATATAGAAGAATTTAACAAAAGAGGAGAGACTGTATAGCCTCTAGACCATTGTCTCCCTTTCAACTATTGTGATACCATTTTTGACTTCTTCCACAAAACACTATCATCTATCAAAATCTTAAAGGTTATTTTTTTCACTCAGGGTTGTTTTGGCTATTCGGGGTCTTTTGTTTTTCCAAATGAATTTAAGAACATTTGTTTCCAAGCCTGTGAAGAAACTCTTGGGGATTTTGATTGGGATTGTGTTAAATCTATACAAGAGTTTTGGTAAAATGGAAATTTTTACAATGTTAATTATCCCAATACATGAGCATGGGAGGTTTTTCCATCTTCTGAAGTCTTCTTCAATTTCTTTCTTTAAAGGTTTAAAATTTTTGTTGTAGAGGTCTTTGGTGTCTTTGGTTAGGTTTGTTCCTAGGTATTTTATTGTTTTTGAGGCTATTGTGAGTGGGAAGTTCTCATTGAATTCTTTCTCCAGTTGCTTGTTGTTGGTATAAAGAAAGGCCATTGATTTTTTTAAGGTTAATTTTGTATCCTGCCACTTTGCTGAAGCTGTTAATCGTTTCTAGGAGTTTTCTGGTGGAGTTTTTTGCATCCCTTAAGTAAACAATCATATCATCAACAAATAGGGATAGTTTGACTTTCTCTTTTCCAATTAGTACTCCTTTAATATCCTTTTCTTGCCTTATTACTCTAGCAAGTGTTTCAAGCACTATATTGAAGAGGAGTGGTGACAGGGGGCAGCCTTGCCGAGTTCCTACCTTTAAAGGGAATGATTCTGTCATTTCCCCATTTAGGATGATATTGGCTGTGGGTTTCCTGTATATGGCTTTGATTACATTGAGGAATGATCCCTCCAATCCAATTCCTTCTAGGACTTTAAGCATGAAGGGATGCTGGATTTTGTCGAAGGCTTTTTCAGCATCAATTGAGATGATGGTGTGGTTTTGTCTTTGATTCCGTTTATGTGTTTGATGATGTTTATTGATTTTCATATGTTGAACCATCCCTGCATCTCTGTATGAATCCAACTTGGTCATGATGGATGATCTTCTTGATGTGGGTCTGTATGCGATTTGCCAGTATTCTGTTTAGAACTTTGGCATCTGTGTTCATGAGGGAGATGGGTCTATAATTCTCCTTTTTAGTTGGATCTTTGCCTGGTTTTGGTAATAGAGTGATGCTGGCTTCATAGAAGGAATTTGGGAGAATTCCCTCTGATTGTATACTTCTAAACAGTTTTAGCAATAATGGTTGTAGGTCTTTTTGAAATGTTTTATAGATTTCTGCTGTGAAACCATCTGGGCCTGGGCTTTTTTTAGTTGGAAGGCTTCTTACTACATCCTCTATTTCTTCATATGTTATGGGTCTGTTTAAGCTGCTGATCTCTTCTTGGCCGAGCTTTGGTGATTCCCAGGATTTCAGATATTCATCCATTTCTTCTAGGTTTTCAAACTTGGTAGAATATAGGTTCTTGTAATATTCCCATATAATTTTCTGGATCTTTTCCTTGTCCATTGTGATATTTCCCTTTTCATCACGGATTGTATTGATTTGGAGTTGTTCCTTCTTTCTTTTTGTTAACTGGGCTAGACGTCTGTCTATCTTGTTTATTCTTTCAAAGAACCAACTTTTGGCTTCATTGATTTTTTTGTATTATTTTCTTTGTTTCTATTTCATTGATTTCTGCTCTGATTTTTGTTATTTTTTCCTGTCTGTTGTGTTTAGGGTTTATCTGTTGTTGCTTCTCAAGTGCTTTTAGCTGTAGTGTTAGATCATTCACTTGTGCTCTTTCTGTTTTTCTAATGTAGGCACCCAGGGCTATAAAATTCCCTCTTAGGACTACTTTTAAGGTATCCCATAGGTTTTGTTGTGTTGTATTGTCATTGTTATTCAGTTCCAGGAATGTTTTTATTTCTTTCTTTATCTCTTCCTTGACCCATTCATTATTCAAGAGTGCGTTGTTTAGTCTCCATTGTAGGCAGGAGGGCTTGTCCTGGTGTTGATGTTGAGCTTTATTGCACTGTGGTTAAACAGACATAAGTTGTTGTGATTTAGGTGATTATTGTTTAATCTTTATGTTCCAATGTATGCAGGTGAATGAGGAGTAGAGAATGGGGGATTTCAAATCATATCTCATTTCACCCTGATCTCACAATACAAGTTAACAAATTAGGCAATAGGGTGTATGGTACAGGTTTGTGGAACAAGATAATCATTCGGGTTTAAAGGAAAAGGTGTAGTTTTGCAATGCAACCACCTGCACCTGCTTGTTGCATCCTGGTTCAACGTACTGAGAGTGACACTCTTTAGGCCAGAACATGATGGCTGCCACCCTCTAATTTCATTACCTGCTTCTGACAATTTGGGGAGGGAAATAAATTCTTACATCATCATCTGATCAAATGAGCTGAATATTTTAGTAACTATAGGTGCCATATTTATATAGTTTTTCTTTAAGCATACTATCAGAAATTGCTTTACAATGCTGTATCTTCAGTAACTACATTAAGAGCAAGTGTGTGTGTGTGTGTGTATGCGTGTGTGTGTGTGTATGTGTGTGTTTGTGTGTGATTCTTATGCATCTGTATGCGTTTTTGTATTTCTTTCTCAGGAATTACTTATTGCTAGGTTTCTGCAACAAAACTGAAGTTTCACTTCCTACCTTCTGAACTGTTCTTTCTACTATTCAATACATGATTTCCTGAAATGTGGTTCTTATTTTTATCTGTTGCTTGTTCTGTCTCGTCCACATTCCCATGATATTTCTGGTATGAGAAATGACAGAAATTCTGAAAGACAAGCAGGTTACACACTGTCCCCTGGTACAAACAGGAATGCATGCCATCCTACTAAAATTTAAGAACAAAATGAATTTTAAATGCATACAGGAATAAAATTTCAAATTCTGCATCTTATAAGGCTTAATCCAACTTTCCCCATGGAACAAAAACCAAACAGAAATGAATCATAGGCCCCTCAATATACAGAGCTCTTATGTTTAGTTTACTAGCCACAATGGATAACAGTTTGAAGATGTTTATAAAATTATCTTTTTAGACTACTTACTGCAGACTCTGTTTTGATAGTGTATTTATTTTTCATAGTAGATAAGCAGGCTTAGTGCGTACAGCTGTTAAATGTTAAATTTATCAACAATAAAATGATCTTTTCAATTTAAAACTACAGGGTATAAGGAGAGCTTTAAACTTCTTATTAAATCATATATATAGTATATGAGAAATTTACAGTATATGTATAAACTAAGTGCAATAAACATTTCTTTGGATGTAATGAAAGAATAGACTGGTTTCTGTTTTAATTTCTTAAAAATAAGAACCTTTGGATTTCAAGAATCTACACACTAACTATATTCCGTGTCACTTAAAATAAAACTAGAAATATGTACCCTACTTAGATTAAAATTTGAAGCAATCAAGAAAGTATTCTCAGCTGTAATACACAGTAAACAGAGAAATTGTCACTTTAATTATGAAATGAAAATCATTAAAATGTCTTAAAATACTTAAAATAACATTGTTAATGATTTTTAAATGATGTTAATAATTACTCTCATATTATTGCAAGAGAATTTTCTCTGTGAAATCATGTCTTTAGTTCTGAAAAATTGATTCATATTATATAAACAAAATGCCCAGAAAACACTTTTGTTTTATATTAACCCTTATAGGGGAAAAACATGATTAGCTCAATCAATCCAAAGATAGCTCAACCAATCCAAAGAGTTTGATAAAGCAATTTGTAAGATTTAAGATTTTTTAACACTTTTATTGATGTTTTGTGTATTTCATACATCACTTTTGAGTTCAATTTAGACACTCTCCCATTTCCCTGCCCCCCATCCTACCCCAGTTCATGCAATCTGCCATACATGTCCTGCATCTTTCTCTCAATCTTTTTAAAGATTTTTCTGCAGAAGTTTATTTTTCGGGCAGAATTTAACTGTATCAATCAGTTCTTTGACCCAGTCCTTATGTCGTTGTTGTTCCCTCCCATTTGTATTGTTCCAAAATATGCCTATATAAAGATTACATATGTGCCACAATTATGTCATACGAAAATAAACTGTATGTTAATTCTGAAATATGTTTAGGAATTCATGTTTTTCTCTTTAATTTTATATTACTTTGAGATATGAATGCATGCCTTCCACCCATATACGGTAACTGCAATGTCTGAAAGTAAGTGGTAAGTTAATTCTAGGGCCCATTAACAGATTCACATTATAACAGCACAGATGCTTTCAGGTAAAAAGAAATATAACAATACTCAACTTGCCTTTCAACTGGGGCATTAGACTCTTATGAAGTGAGTGAGTACATAAAATTTTTTAATTATTTAAAATGTTAACTTGTTTACATTTGTGCAATTTTCTCAATAACTTAATAAGTTTAAGGAAATAACTAGGTTCTTTCTATATCACGATATTGGATTCACAATTCGGCTCATAACATGTCTTATTGTAGTCATCCCCTCCGCCCCCCTCCCCACCTTGTCAGTTATGGACAATAATGCTCTGCTCACTAACAGTTAACAGAGTCCTGTCCTTGGCTCGCTAAGAGTTAACAGACTTCTTTGGACTTTGAGGATGTAGAGTCTTGAGGAGGGGGCAGTCTGCTCCCAATATGCTGGGAAGACCAGTTAGCTGTCCTTGGGATAGTAGGGCAGGTGTAGCACTCCCTGTCCATTTTATGTTTCGACGTGCATCAAAGGAGATCTGTAACTGGGCCAGTCTCCACTGCCTTGGGTGTTCTATGCTCGCTTTCTACACTGTTATGATGGGAAAAGTCCGACGTGTTTTGTACTGCTTGAGCACTTATATGTAAAGTCTGTGTGAACTTCAAACCCGGAGCTTTCAATAAAACCTCTCAAGAAGACAATGCAAGAGCTTGAGCAGACAAAATGCTCAGGGTTTCCTGGTCCAATTTCAGTTTTTGGGATTAGTCTCTGTGGTGAGGGTTCTACAACCTACGGTTAGAATATTTTCTTGCTGTTCTTTTCATGGTGCAGTGATTGGATGTTTGTGCTCTCTGAAGTGTTTACTCTGAATGTTAACGATAGTAGGGATAAGAACGCAGGTCTTTGGGGGCTGGAGAGATGGCTCAAAGGTTAAGAGCACAGGTTGCTCTGGCAGAGGACCAGGTTAGGTTGCTTGCACCCACCTGGCGGCTAAGAGAGTTTCATAATTCCAGTTCCACGGGATCGAACTATCTCTTCTGACCTCTGGGAATTGCCCGGCATTGGGGGACTTACATACATACACATGATATATTAATATTCATACATATAAAAATAACAAAAAAATTGAAAGATTTTTTGTTTTTTTATTTTTTACTTATTTATTTATTTTTTGTCTCTTCAAGACAGGGTCTCCCTGTAGCCCCAGCTGTCCTGGAACTCGCTCTGTAGACCAGGCTGGCCTTGAACTCACAAAGATCCGCCTGCCTCTGCCTCTGAGTGCTAGCATTAAAGGTGTGTGCCACCAAGTCTGGCAAATAATAAAATATTTTTAAATAGAGTGCTGGTGTTATCTATATATCAACTTTATCTATCTATCTATCTATCATCTATCTATCATCTATCTATCAAATATCAATCATGTATCATCTATCTATCTGGTAATACATGAAAAACCAGAAGTGAACACATCTATCTGTCCATCATATGTCTATTTATAAATCTATTTATCATCTGTCATCTATCATCTATCATCTATCTATTATGTATCTATCAACCAACATCTATCTATCTATATCTTGTTTTATAGCTTGAGTAGCAGACAGATCATTTAATGAAGGAAGACTTTATGACAAGTATAGAAAGAAACAAGAATGACTATCAATTTATTGTTCCATTATTTCTTAAATATTTCATTCTCATAAAAGGAAGGGATAAAATGCAAACATTTCCCAATTTTATCAGGTTCAAAGTCTCTTCAGAGTAGAAGGCATATTTTTTCCTCATTTTTTTACAGTAAATTGTATCATCTCAAAGAATCCACACAATATAGAGATGTTTTCCTTTTTTGGTTTCTTCTAAATTTTTGGTAATGTGAATCATTCACCATGAGAGAATGTCCACTGCCCTTAAGTTGGTACCCAGAGCTGTGTCCTATACATAGAACCATTTATTCTTTCAAATCCCTCCTCCATTCCAAAATAAATTTATGGGATATGTATGACATGCAAACTGTTATAATAGGCAGTGGACAACCAACAACATTTCAGGATAAAGTTGTAAAAATATATCAAATATATTTCAAAAATATACAAAAACTTTAATGGTTTTGGAAAATTTTGCATTAATAAATATTTATTGATTGGATTTAGAAAATTGTAGACTAATTCATTTTTGAAAGAAGGAAGGTAAACTACAGTTTATGTACAGCAAGTCTAAAACTTAGATTCAAACTCTTACATAAAAAGCAAAATAGAACTGGGAGTGGTGGTTCACACTTTAATCTCAGCACTTGGGAGGCAGGGGCAGTTGGATCTCTGTGAGTTCAAGGCCAGCCTGGTCTACAGAATGAGTTCCAGGCCAGCTGGGGCTACAGAAATATCCGTCTCAAAAACACCACAAAAAAAAAAAAAAAAAAAAAAAAAAAAGTAAACTGGGCCTGGAGAGATGGCTCAGTGGTTAAGAGCGCCGACTGCTCTTTCAGAGGACCTGGGTTCGATCCCTAGCACCCACATGGTGGCTAAGAACCGTCTTTAACTCCAGTTCCAGGGGACTCCAAAGCCCTTTTCTGACCTCCGCGGAATTGCACGACACGGGTGCACCAACCTACATGCAGACAGAACATTCATACACATAAAGAATAATTTAAAAAGTAAACTAAAGAAGCAAAAGGTATGGGACTGGAGAGATAGCCTAGCGGTTAAGAGCACTGACTGCTCTTGCAGAGGACCCGGGTTCGATCCCCAGCACCCACATGGTGGCTAAGAACCGTCTGTAACTCCAATTCCAGGAGAACTCCAGTTCCAGGGGAATTCGAGACCCTCTTCTGACCTCCGCGGCATTGCATGACATGGGTGCACAAACCTACATGCAGACAGTACACTCATACACATACAAAAAAATAAATAAAATTTTAAAAAATTTAAAGAAAAAGAAGCAAAAGGTAAATAGAGGTACAGATACGAACAGGGTCTAACTATGATAATGATGCATACATGAAATGCACAAACATTCAATATAAAGATGTATTGTAAAATATAAATATGTATATTGATAAATAAATAAAAATATTAAGATATTTGAGGATATATGCTAAAGTTGTTTTACAACATTAAGAAAAAACATTTGTGCAGAAGCCATTACTATTTCTATATGCAGTTTGCCTATATAATTGCCTGATATTAAAAACAGAAATATTTATGTTTCCATAAACATACTGTTATTTGATATTTCTGTAATCTTACCTACTATGCATGCACAGTTTTAGTAGATAGATAGACATATGTACACTAAAATTACATAAGGATGGGTTTTTTTTTCCACTAATGGTTATGACTTGTGAATTGGCAAAAAGCACGTTTTATAAAATGGCTTATAGATTACTATGGCACGCATTTACAAGTGGAATAGTCTTGTATGATTAAGTTTTAATTAATATTAAATAAAAGTATATAGTTTTTGAACAAAATAAATCTAATTACCATTTATAATGATTCCATGCATGATTTTTGGCTTCATTATTTCTGGTTATCCAGAGTAAAATGTTTTTTTAAGACTCAAGAACCAGTAATGAACTTCCAAAATGGTCTTTGAGATTTCTTGTTGTAGTTTAAATTACAATAATATGTGTATATTGTAGGGATTACATTTGTCAGAAGCACTTAGACAGTCATCAAGCAACCCCCAGCCCTCAGACTGAAGTCCTGCTGATCCCCTGCTCGCCTTTGAAACCTCCCTGGTAACAAATGTCTTTGATGCTTTGGGCAAAGCATTGTCACATTCTTGTAGTGATCTGGAATAAATGGTGTGAAATCCTGTATTCCCCAACCCCTACAAGGTCCTGTATAAAAACTGCAGATTACAGCAATAAACCGAGGTATTTCCTCATGGAATTTCTGTCTGTCTCTTCTTTGAGTCTGTCCCTTCTTTGTTCTTTCTTTCTCTCTTTCTTTTACTGGGCATCACTTTCTATCTCCTCCCCCTCTCTACCAGGGCTTAGATCAGGGTTGTTAACTGGCTGGTGGGAACAATCCAGGGGCTTGCAATCCTGCAGAAAATGTGGGCCCTGGTCCAGAGAGGAAGAACACCCCACAGAAACCTGGACCCAAGATGTCACTATATCAATAATTATAATTAATGCCTGAAATCTCATACATATGTTATGTAATGTAATGATGTATTCTATAACACTTCCTCAGATGCAAAGGACATATGTTTCAGTGCCTTGGGTTCATTTCAAATTTAGGGCAATAAGTTTGCCAAACCCTAATTAATGTAGACTTTTAGAGGAGCCTTAAAGATAGACTTCAAGTGTATTATTTTTTTACTTCTCTGATTTTTATTGAGTTGTCATGCATCTCATATGATATATTTTAGTCAAATTTAGACCCCT
Organism: Rhizomys pruinosus; assembly: GCA_009823505.1. Classification (NCBI taxonomy): domain Eukaryota; kingdom Metazoa; phylum Chordata; class Mammalia; order Rodentia; family Spalacidae; genus Rhizomys; species Rhizomys pruinosus. The sequence goes on along the minus strand of VZQC01005063.1, from coordinate 2,817,640 downwards.
TCCATATCCTAAGAGCTCCCTTCTGCTAGATCTAAGTATTCATCATGCATGTTAAGTCCTATCCAGTCAAGCCTTTGTCTTTTTTTTCTTGTCTTTTTGAGACAGGGTCTCCCTGTACACCCAGCTGTCCTGGAACTCACTCTGTAGACCAGGGTGGCCTTGAACTCACAGAGATCGCCTGTCTCTGCCTCCCAAGTGCTAGGATTAAAGCTGTGCACCACCACCGCCCAGCTCTAGTCAAGCGTTTGTATCCAGATGTCCCTCCACACAAGTTTGTCCACTGGAGTCTGGCCAGTCTACTTAAATTTACTCCTTTGAAGATCTACTCTCTTGTAGATGGAGAGGTGGCTCAGCAGTGAAGAGCACTGACTGCTCTCACAGAAGAACCAGGTTCAGCTACTGGCACCCACACACATATGACAGTTAACAACCATCCTTAACTCCAGTTCCAGGGGAAGTGACCCTCTTTACTGACCAACATTTCTGCATTGACAGACAGAGGGTGTACCTGCTTACATTCAGGCAATACACTTGTACACATAAAATAAAAATAATAAAATATATTTTTTACAAATGTCTACTTACTCTACTCTGCCTCTCCATACAGTAATTCCTTAGGGTTGGGCCTGCTGCCCATTTCCCAATTCTATCCTGGGATTTTTGTCCAATTGAGTAAGAAAGTTGAAGAAAAACCTTTAAAGATCTGTTTCTTCTGACAGTTTTGATGGTTAATGGGAGTTAATTGTGGTTCCTGTCTTTTGTTTTTAATGTTGTTTCACAGAATCAAGATTAAAATATAATCTTACTTTTCACATTTTTCAATATTTTATATGTTTTTATTGATTCTTTGAGAACCGCACACATGTATAGAATGTAATCTCACCATTTCCTCCTCCTCTTCCACCAAATTCTAACCAATCTCCTCCCTGAACCATCTCCCACCTCTCCACCTCATCCCAACATCATGTTCTTCTCTCTCTCTCTCTGCATTTTAAAAATATTTTATTATTTATTTCATTTTTCACTGAGCATTTTTACAACTTGTACAATGGCTCCCAGTCTAACCCAATTCTCCCCTCAGAACTCATGTATTAAAACGTGCAAGCTTAGTATTAAACAGTCAAGCTCCCAAACCCTGATGTCCTGTACAAATAGATCACCTGGAGTCTAGTCAGCATATCTAGGAATCCTGGATAAGGCATACTTTTCCTTAAACAACAGTACTGTCTCTTGTAGTTCTCAGTCCAGTATCAATCCCCCACCCATTCTCTTGCTCCACTTTGAGACCTTGTCCTAGTTGGTATGGGTTCCATGCCTGACACCAACATTGCCATGAGTTCACATCCCTCCTATTAACAATAACTTCAAAAAAAAAACTTAGGAATAAACCTAACAAAAAACATTAAAATGAAAATTTCAAAACTTTAAAGAAAGAGATAATGAAAGACACTAGGAGATGGAAAAATCTCCATGCTTGTGGATTAGTAGAATTAAAATTGTGAAAATAACTACCTTACCAAAAACAATCTATAGATTAAATGCAATGCTAATCAAAATACACACAGCACAATGTTTTTCACAGAGCTAGAAAAAGTCATCCACAAATTTGAACGGAACCACAAAAGAGCCTAGATAACCAAAACAATTTTGAGCAAAAAGAACAATGCAGGGGGTATTACCTTACTAGATCTCAGGTTATATTACAGAGCTTAAGTTATAAAAACAGCATGGTACTGGCACAAAAATGGACACATAGATCAATGGAGCAGAATAGAAGACCCAAACATGAGTCCATGCAGTTTCAGCCACTTGATATTTGACAAAGGTGCCAAGAATATGCAATGGTGGAAAAACAGCATCTTCAACAAATAGTGTTGGCAGAACTGGGTCACCACCTATAGAAGAGTGAAAGTGGATCCTTATCTTTCTCCCTACACAAAAGACAACTCAAGTGGATCAAAGACCTCAAAATGAAGTCCTTTTTACAGTTTTAGCTAAGCAATTTTTGAGCTAAAAGGTATAAAAGTGAAATAATTACATTATCTTTCACTTACAAAGTAATAAGAGGGACCACTAGCTGGCAGGTATGCCTGGGCTGGAAAGGTCTTTGCAGATTGATAATGAAGTGTTCAGGTTCAAAATTAAGTGAATATAAAAGTGAGTCAAGGTTCTGCATGTCATCATTGACAGTCTACTGTTACAGCTTTTGCAATTCTATATTGTCTACATATTCCAGATATTTCCCCTACTGCCACCTGCCCAATTTAATGAACTCTTTCATGTAAATAGCATGGCCTATACATTATACTTTGTGTCCCCCAATGCCCTTCAGTTTGTATACATTCACTGGGCCCACCAAGGGTCCCACTCCCGTAAGACACAGTCTTTCCCCCTCTCAGCAGCCATCAATTGCCAACAGTTCCTTAGGTTGGGGTGACTTCCTATTGACTTCCCCAGGAGTATGCTGGGATTTCTTTGGTTTGAGCTTTCCTAGGACTTGAGAATGCTATCACTATTGCTGTGAGTTCATATGAATAAACAATCAGCTGTCTGGACTCTGCTTCATTGTGCTCATTCACAATCTTTCCACATCCTCTTTTGCAATGATCCCTGAACCTTGGGGAGCAGAGGTTTGAAATAGCTGTCTTATTCAGTGATAAGCACTCTGTGGCCTCTTGTTCTCTGCACATTGACTATTACCTGAAAATCTTGGGACTCTAGAATTATTTGCAATAGAATTCATCTTTTTGTCTTTACATATACATAATATTAGCATTTGTTTAATTTCATTATTTCATTGACTATATTATAAATTTTTCCATATATATTTATTTACTCATTTACTAATATTTTTTTGATTCTCAAATTTCCTGGAATGTATTTTGATCATATTCTGGCTCCCTTGCTCCTCTTAACTCTTAATGATACTGTGTCTTTTTTGTAAAGGCTTATTTAGTCTAATACATCTTTCTCAAGTGCTCTTAGGTATAGGTCTCTTTCCTGAAATCTGGAAAACCGACCACACATCATACAAATAAGGAATGGCCCTCTCTCTCCCAGAATCTATCATTTTATTTAATTTTATGACTCCATATATTTAAAATATTTTCCTTCCAAAGCCTAACTTAGCATTTTTGTCGATAGCATCAAAAGGTTTTTAAAGACAAATAAACCACTTACTATTAATGCCATTTAAAAAAGGCAACACTAGATTTCCAACAAGACCTTAACATACTTATAAATCACATATGAAATTGAAATATATGTTGCCTATGGATTTAAATTGGTAACTTTGGTAGTGATATTTTATTGTTTCTATGATTAAAATCCATCCTAGTTTAAAACCATGCCTCAGGGATGGGTTTATTTACTTTTTGGCTTATCAAAGCATTTCATTTAAGACATTGTGAACTTCATTTTACCAAGTTATCAAAAATACCAACCTAAACCAGCAGGTCATGTGATTTCACTTACTTTTGTCTGACTGTTGGAATATAAATTTATGTTTTATAGGAATATTTTTATATGGCTTTGTCATCATTCAACTTGTGGCTATTCTTTAGTCTCCGACTTTCCTATTCATAAGGATTTCTACTTTGGCCAACCATGTTACCTGCCTTTGCCAGTATATTTCACTTGTTCTCTATATGTTTATTTTTACTCTTTGAATAACTGAATTTATGCTGAAAACTTAATGGTTTAAAAATCAGTGCACTAAGCTATTCAGATAAAGTCTCAGATTTCTCATTATTTGAAGTACCTACTTAGCATTTTTTAAAATAAAATAAAATCATATCTGAAAAATTTGCCTGGAATCTAAAAGGAAGGTATATGATAGAAAGTTTTAGAGCAAATATTAGTATGCAAGAATCTATTCACAATAATATATATCATAAGCAGTAATGATAAAATCTAATATAACTCAGAGGGAAGAACAGAGAGAAGGTTAAGAACACACTTTGCTTTCATTCTCACTTGGTAATTTTGCATCATTCTCATACATTATTGCTTTTTTGTATTTTAGATGTGAATTACTGAAGCTGTGGTGGTCAGACATGCATTCCTTAAAGGACTATCATTTAGATAGTTTTAGATAGGCTGTTTATGACTCCTTGATGGGCACATTCTGATCATGACAGTTATTTATGTATTCATTCTATGTCAAGAATTCAGTTGTAAACCTTAGTCTCTGTCCTCAAAGAGGTTTTAGCATCTTGTGATTGCTTTTTGTATGATATGTTCTTCCTCCTATTCTTATGACCAGGAATAACATGAATAAAAGGGATCTGCAGACAGGAGAAAAGATCTTGTGTTTCAACCAAACTAATCATACTAAAGCATCTTAAAACTGAATGCAACAAAGTGTTTCTTGTAAGAAGAGATTTCTCCTTTGGTTCCTCTATATCTGTGAAACTTTGATTGTCAAATGTTCATTTCTCATTTCTTCCTGTAACAAGATTGTTAAATATGCAAAATTTCTAAGACTTATATTCAAAGATTTTAACTTAGTAAATTCAGGTCAAAACTCAAACCTCTATATCTTTGGTAGTATAAGGGACTGTAGCATGCAAAGTCTAGTATCTATCATCTATCTATCTATCTATCTATCATCTATCTATCTATCTATCTATCTATCCATCCATCTATCTATCTATCTACCTACTTATCTATCTACCTACCATCTTTCTTTTTGGCACAGGGTCTCCATGTAACCCCAGATAGCCTGGAACTCACTGTGTAGACCAGGCTGGGCTTGAACTCACAGAGATCTTCCTGCCTCCGTCTCCCATGTGCTGAGATTAAAGGTGTGTACAACCATGCCCAGCTTAGAATCTATAGTTTGAGAAAATAAAATCTCATTTCAAGACTATGTTATTTGTGTTTGTTTGGAAAAATATTTCTGAGTTTAGAAGCTTTAGGAAGGTATATATATCCTTTCTTTGTATATCTAATTTCATCAGGTTAATATGACAATAACAGGGGCAAAATGTATCTCAGGTAAAGGGAATGTTTTAATTTATCTTATTCATTACAGTCTATCATCTGGGGAAGTCAACACAGGGAACCACTCACAGACAGGGAACCACTCACAGTCAAGGAAGCATGGAAGATCCTGGGGGTGTGATGCTGCTGGCTCCCTCAGGGTCATGGTCAGTTAGCTTAAAAGGAACACTCGCCCAGGGAATAGTACTACCAAGAGTGGGCTGGTCCCTCCTGTATCAATCAGCAATCAAGCCACCCCACTCAGACATGCCCAGTGTCCAGGCAGACCTGGTACATCCCTCACTTGAGACTTCCTTCTCAGGTGGCTTTAGACTGTCTCAATTTGACAGTTAAACTAACCAGACCACTGTATAAGCTACTTACCTCCATTAAGTATTTTTGGCCTCCTTGTCAAATATGAGGTGGCTGAAATTGTATGTGCTCAAGTTGGATCTTCATTTTTGTTCCTTTGGTCTATTGGTCTGTTTTTGTGCCAGTACGAAGCTGTTTTATGACTATAGCCCTGTAGTATAGTTTAAAGTCTGGTATCGAGATCCCCCTGTATTGCACTTTTCACTCAAGGTTGCTTTGGCTTATTTGGCCTCTTTTGTTTGTCCATATGAATTTAAGGATTCTTTTTTCCAAGCATGTGAAGAAAGTCTTGGGGATTTTAGTTGGGATTGCATTAAATTTGTATATTAATTTAAGTAGAATGGACATTTTTACTATATTAATTTTTCCAATCCATGCGCATGGGAGGTCTTTCCATCCTCTGATGTCATTTTCAATCTCCTTCTTCAGGGGTTTATAATTTTTGTTGTAGAGATCTTTGGTGTCTTTGGTCAGGTTTGTTCCTAGGTATTTTATTGTACAACTAAGTCTCAGGGGAATATGCATATGGGGATCTCTTGAAATGTCTTGCAAATGTGAGTCACCAGTCTTCCTGTGCAGGGAAGTCTTGGAGATCCACCCGGGACTTAAGCCAGTGTCAAGCCTATGAAGAGGAAAGTGCTCATGCTTCAAAAAAGAGAATCCTGGTCTAGCAAGACCTGTGTAAAGGCCCCAAGAAAGGAAAAGCAGAAAGGAAGTCAGTGTTGCCTAGAGTGCAGTTAGCAAGAAAGAACCTGAAGCAGCAAGCAGGGGCTGGACGTTGCAGAGCCTTTCTTGAGTGTTTTNATATAAAACTTGAGAATCCTCCAAACCTTCAATGCCAGATGGGGACTACTAAGATATCCAGATTTTAGACTGAATGGCTACTGGGATTTCAGCCTCTTTAGAGTGTAGACTGTCATTGTTTGACTACCCAGGCTATGTCATGAAGGCCAGTGCAGGAAGATCAAGACAGGACACATGCTTGATGGACCTCATTTGGGTGACCATGGGCAGGATTGATGGTTGTCTGGGTTTTCCAAGGAGGAACCTTCAAGCACTTCCTTGGGGAAAACATGACATCTTTTGGTAAAAAAAAATAAAATAAAATAAAATAAAAAAATATATATATTTAACAGTTAAAAATATTTTGTAAAATAATATTTTCTCTCTTTGTTGATACATGCTACAACCATTCATAATGTATCCTTATGTAATCCTATGGTGTGTTCTATCATATCAGAATATTAATAATTCATATTCTAAAAAAAAGAGAAGGTAAAGTTATACTTCTTTTTACCTGCATGCAAATTTACTGTTAAAATGTGAATCTTTAAATGTGTTTTGGAATTAACCTATAGTTTATTTTCAGATTTTGTAATTTTTATTTTTGTGTGGAGGGTATATATGCATGTTTTGGAATAATATAAAATCAAAGGGAGCAAAAAAAGAGAGAAAAACCTAAAAAAAAGAAAATGGAATGTGTCTAAATTGGACTGAGAAATGGTATATGAAACAAACAAAATGCCAATACAATATTTTATTTAAATAAAAGAGACTTAGAATATTTGCTATTATGGAAGTTTGTTGTCTGATTTTGAAAGAAGATATACCTTTACAAATTATTTCTGTCTTTCTCTGTCTTTGGTTTTGACTGTTCATCTCTTTGGTTTTTTGCACCTTACAGATGCAAAATTTTTATAATTCCAAACAAGTGTCATAAAGATAATTGTACATATGTTATCATAATTGCAGAAAACATACTAACTATATTCATGTGCTAGGTGGAAAAAGCAGAAAATGAGAAAAATGCAGAGAAAATCTCAAATTCTTATCATTTAAAGTTGGACAATGATAGCAGCTAAAAAAGGTTTCTTTTCTCAGCAATGAGCCTGCAATGTCATGTCAAGTAGGATGGATTTGGAGCCTCAGCACCCTGATTAACCCAGGTTGTCTGCATTGTAATCTATCAAAGTGTCTGTGGAACTTCTGCTTTCCTCATCAGGAGTAAAATGTTCTAGCTTTGGTGTGGACTGGCTGATATGTTTCTCTAGTCACACAAAGGTCTACTGTAAAGAATTCTGGATTTTAATTTAAGGTTTTATTTCTCTCACAGTATTTTCCATTTCTTTTTTTTAATTTTTATTTATTTCTGTATGTGTATGAATGTGCTGTTTACATGCAGGTCTGTGCACCCGTGTTGTGCAATGCCGCGGAGATCAGAAGAGGCTCTCGGATTCCCCTGGAACTGGAGTTCTCCTGGAATTGGAGTTTCAGACGGTTTTCGGCCACCATGTGGGTGCTGGGGATCGAACCTGGGTCCTCCGTAAGAGCGGTCAGCACTCTTAACCACTAGGCCGTCTCTCCAGGCCAGTATTTTCCATTTCTATCTTTGGCATTTCACCTAAAGCCAAGCTTCACCTTAGTTACTTGAGAGCACTGGACATAACAAGCACAGAATGACTAATAAAACTGTGGACTATGGAGCACTAATAAAATGAACAATGCAAACTTGGTTTATCAAAATACCCAAGTAAGACAACATATAGGCCTTTATTCCAATCTACACATCTATAATCTTCTCTACGTTGTTAAAATTACTGGTGACTAATTTACATAAACTTCATAGGTATTGTAATCTTCTTTTATAAATAACTGTGCTCAGATAAACAAACTTTTAATGTATTCTTCTAAAAATAAAATTCCCTTTCCCTAAAGAGAGCTGCATATAATCTAAAATGTCTGGATGTGTGACTACTCTGTTTAACTTTTTATTGCCTTTATGAAACATTTAGCAATGGTTATATAAAGAAACAATAGAATTAATCCAAGAAAAACTGAATTTATAGAAATCATGTTATTTTGTAAAAGTTTTCAAGTTATGTGAGTGAATTCTATTTCATGTTGATAATTCACTATATTTCATTTCTTCTATATTTAACTCCATTGTCACCCAAATTGCTCTGTTTTCAGAATGTCCTCTTCTGACAGATAGTAATGTCCGGGACATGATTCAACTCATTTCAATCTCTAAATCAGCTCTATCTCAGCAGTTCTTAATTTACACTGAGAAAAAAAAAATCAAAGAAAAAAAAACACATAAGAAGTGATAGACTTAACTGAAGCCCGAGTGATGTAGGTTAGATAGGAAGAATTCCTGACAAAAGGATTTTAAAACCTTGAAATGTATTTGCAGAGAGAAGTTATGCAATTGCTCTTCGATTAAGGTCTTTAAAGCTAACATGTATTCATTTTCAGTCAGTGATCTAGGACTTTATTTCTGAATGCAGATGGTCTTGAATATTCTCTCCAAAGTGACAAGATTTGGATGTGCTTAATAGGTTCATGTTTTGCATTTAAGAAAAATGAATTTGCCTTGTTAACTACATATGGTTGCTTCCGAGTATAAAAGTAGAAATTACTCTTTGCTAGTTAAAAGAATTTAAGCTCAAAATATCATTTCTAACATATTTTCCTGGGTTAATTTTCTGCATAAGAAATATTCACATGTAAGAATTTCTAATGTGGATTTTATAACTTATCATGGGAAAACACAGTTCATGAACCAGGGAAATTATTGTGATTCTTCTGAGCCACACATGGTGTGAGTGATTTATAAAACTTAGTTTAATAATGATTTAGTATGCTAACAGAATATTATTGTAACTGTAGTAGAAACATATAATTAAGCTATTTCCTTCTCTGTAATATATATATATATATATATATATATATATATAGAGAGAGAGAGAGAGAGAGAGAGAGAGAGAGAGAGAGAGAATTGTCACCCTCCTGAGATTTAACAATTAACAATAAAAATGGAGCTGGGTAAGGTGAGCTCTAAATTCCATATAAGCTCCATGATGTTTGGTTATTTAAAAGTAGTGGCAGAGTCAATCAATTTGTGGAGAGAATGGAAATTTGTATCCTTTCCCTTTAGCCCCTCAATGAATACACTGCATCATACCTTGAATTAAAGGTATACATGAAATAGTAAAACTTTAAAGTAGTTATTGTTTGCTTATATTCTGTTCACCACTTGAATGTCATATAGTTGATTTTATGTAATTTACAAGCAAAGGTAATTAATGTTCTTAAGTCATCAGTTGTTAAAAAACCAGTGTGCTCTCTTTTGTTCTGTATGTATTTTCAGATAGTTGGTATTTTCCCAAAGTATATTATTTAATGAGTAATTCAATCATGCTAAAAGAATAATTAATAGATATGACACTCAATAATAAAGATCTTAAGACTGTATACTGTCTGTGTTTATGTATAGAAGCATTTTATATGTATATGATTTCTTTTTAAAATATATTTTTGTTGATTTCAGAATTCCATACAACATATTTTGATCATATTCAGACACCCTGCCTTACTACAGCCCCTCTCACTACCTTATCCTTCATTATATATACTTTTGTTTATTTATTTAAGATTAACATTTAATTTTAAGAAAATAACCACAGACTAAGCCATACAGTCTTTATTATCTTGACATGGATGGAATGCAACAGGCAAGAATTCCTACCTATACTCACACATGTTTTCAAGTGGATGAAGCACATGATGGTTAAGCACTACTGCTGCCAACCAGCTTTAAGGATACCTATTTTTGCCAGGTGTGGTGGTGCACGCCTTTAATCCTAGCACTTGGGAGGCAGAAGCAGGCAGATCTTTGTGAGTTCAAGGCCAGCCTGGTCTACAGAGTGAGTTCCAGGACAGGTGGGGCTACAGGGAGACCCTGTTTCAAAAAGACTAAAAAAAAACAAAAAACAAAAAAAACTATTTTTTTCATTAGCATCCATGTTATGAATCATCACATTTTAAAGTGCATAGTCAAGGGACACATGTGCATCTTTCACAAGAATTTTTTTAACAGTTTAAATAGCAGGATTCACATTTTGTTTAAGTATGTTGTGGTTTTTTTATTTCAGTTTTTGTGTATGAGTATAGGTATATAAGTTCATGTATTGGGGCTGGAGAGATGGCTCAGTGGTTGAGAGCATTGACTGTTCTTGCAGAGAACCTGGGTTCGATTCCCAACACACACATGGTGGCTAAGAACCATCTTTAGTGCCAGGCTTGGTGGTGCACATATTTAATCCCAGCACTCGGGAGGCAGAGGCAGGTGGATCTCTGTGAGTTCAAAGCCAGTCTGGTCTACAGAGCGAACTCCAGGACAGCTGGGACTAAAGGAAGATCCTGTCTCAAAATAAATAAATAAATAAATAAATAAATAAATAAATAAATAAATAAATAAAATAAACAACTAAAAAGTTAAATAAATAAAAATAAATGATGTATTTAAGGACACCCCTGTCATGCAGTGCTCATGGAGGTCAGAATAGGGCATTAGATACCCTGGAACTGGAGTTGTAGATGGTTTTTAGTGGTCATCAAACCTGAGTCTTCTGCAAGAGAAGCCAGCGATCTTAATTGCTGAGCCATCTCTCCAGCTCCCATAATCTTTTTTTTTTTTTCTTTTTTTTTTTTTTTGGTCTTTTCAAGACAGGGTCTCCCTGTAGGCCCAACTGTCCTGGAACTTGCTCTGCAGACCAGGCTAGCCCCAGCTGTCCTGGAACTTACTCTGTAGACCAGGCTGGTCTTGAACTCACAGAGATCCACCTGCCTCTGCCTCCCGAGTGCTGGGATTAAAGGCTGTTTTTTTTTTTTTGGGGGGGGGGTTATAATGTTTTTTTTTTGACAACGTTCACTTCCTATTACCATGTCCTCTCTGCAACACATCTCCTCTTACTCTATCCAAATAACAATCCTTCCATTTTTTATGGTGTGTGTGTGTGTGTGTATCTGTTTGTATCTTAGGTTACAAATTAAAGAATTTGCTAAGTGAACAAATCAGCCCAAGTGAACTAATTTAATTTAATTTAATTTAATTTTATTTGTCTTTTCGAGACAGGGTCTCCCTGTAGCCCTAGCTGTACTGTAGACCAGGCTGGCCTTGAACTCACAAAGATCCGCCTGCCTCTGCCACCCAAATGCTAGAATTAAAGGCGTGCACCACCACACCCGGCAGAACTAATTATTTTAAATCTGAGTAAAATGGCTTCACTACAAAAAGGACAAAGTAAATAGATGTTAAGCTTATTAAAAAATGTGTCAATAACATATATTGGAAAAAGGCAGCCTCTTCAACAAATGGTTTTGGTTAAAATGGATATTCAAATCCAAAAAAATTAAATTAGATCCATATTTCATGTGCTCAAATCAATTCAAACTCTACCTAAAACCTTAACTGAAAACATGAAACTACTAGAAGAATATGGGAAAGACTCAAAGGTGTAGGCAAGAACCTTCTGAAAAGAGTGCCAATAGCAAGGGAAACAACATCAAGAATCGAAAAATTATGATTACATGAAATTAACCATATCTGGTCAGAGGAATACTAGGAGCACAGTAAACACATAGCTACAGAGTGGGAGAAAACCTTTACTAGCTCTAGCACAAGGAAGGCATCGCTAATCAGGACCATATAAATAACTGCAAAATTGAAGTACAAAAACAAATATTCAAGAAATGGGCTAAGTGAACCAACAGCTCAAAAGAACAAATACAAGAACCAAAATACTTAAAAAAAATGTTCAACATTCTTAGCTATCAGGAACCTAAAACTGTTTTTAAGATTCTATCCAAACCCCATAAGAATAACTACACATTAAGAAAAGGAATGGCAATAAGTAAGGGAGAGGGTAAGGGCAACATGGATTCTTTATGACCTGCTATGGAAATCAGTATGGAGGTTTCTCACCTCACTAAAAATGGAGTAATTATAATGATATAAGCCGTCTATTCCACATCTGGATTTATGCTTCAAACACTATCCTACCACAGTGATTCTTCCATATCCATGTTTCCTGCTGCAGTATTTATAATAGCTAAAAAATGACACAGCCTAGATCTCAGCACATGAATGGATAAAGAAAATGTGTATGCATTGTAGACTGTTAAGACAACTGCAAGCAGGAAAATAAATAAGGCTGGAAATTTTTTTTAGCCATAATCAGCCAGACTCAAAAAGTCAAATATTGTATTTTACCCATATTCATATATTATATTTTAATATACACATCTCTATGTAGTGTGTGTGTGTGCATGTATGTGTGTGCATGTGCACACACAGAATGGTAGGTTACAAAACTCAAAAGGCTGGAGAGATGGCCTAGCAGTTAAGAGTGCCGACTGCTCTTGCAGAGGACCCAGGCACGATTCCCAGCACCCACATGGTGGCCGAGAACCATCTGGAGCTCCCATTCCAGGACAACTCCAGTTCCGGGGGAATCCTAGACCCTCTTCTGACCGCCACAGCATTGCCCGACACGGGTGCACAGACTTGCATGCAGAAGGTACATTTGTACACATACAGAAATAAATAAAAATTAAAAAAAAAATAAAAAAAAAAACGGAAAAGGACCATGAAAAATGAAAGAGTATCTTAAGATGGGGAGACGAAAACCAAGATAATCCTAAAAAAAGAAAATTATAATAGAGCACATGAGGTTAGGGATTAGTAATGTGGTGTGTAGAAGGCAGAGGTGGTCTGAAAGAGATCAAAATTATTTTGTGAAATTCTTGAATTAATAAGAGTAGTTTATTTAAAAAAAAGCAAGGCAATAGAATACACATGAGCTCAAAGTATTGAAGGGAGGAAGGAAATGAAGCAAAGGGCAGGGGGAGGGAGAGAAGTAGAGCAGAGAGTGGTGAACAGGAGGAGCATATGTGGGAAGATGCTGTACCTGAAGCTCATTCTGCCAACTCAGAAATAATAAAAGCAGGTGAGTGGAGATAGAGAGATGGCCAGCATGCACGGAAGCCAGGTCAGGTAGAACAGGGTATCACAGGCCAAAGGAACAACCCCTGCATCTGTCAAGCTGTTGGTGCTATGGTGGGGATGATCCAGAAGGCGCAGTGTCAGTGCTTCTAAGCAGCACAGCCAATGAAGAGAAACAAACCAGCAGGAAGCAGAGTGAGTGACCAACTAGTTCTCCATATTAACTTCTGAGATTAGCACCGGAATACAGACAAACAAACAAACAAACCAAAAACAAATCCACATGCCAAAGACACAATGAAAAAAACAACAACATGGGAAAAGCTCATAATAAGTCCACACCAAATTCTACCAGGCCTATAGAAGATCCCTACAATGAGATCTCCCTGGAAGGAAATCAAGACATCAACTTTAGATGCAAAATTGTAAGCATATTCAAAGAAATTATAAAATATATAAAGAACAAATCAGAGAACTAAGGGTATGAAATGTAAAACTCAGGAAGGAACTGGCAGGAAAGAATGACAAACTCCGGAAAAAACTAGAGGGAGAGAACGACAAACTCCAGAAGGAAGTGGAAACTGAAAAAAATCTCGGGCTGAAATGTAAGAAGAAACTGAGCAGTGAAGCAAGGAGGTACACGAAGAGAATGACAAGCTCCAAAAGGAAGTGGAAATACTGAAGAAATGACGGGATGAAATGAAAAAGGAAATTGAACATTCATCAAATCAGTAGGAAAGGATGACAAAAAGCCTCAGAAGCAGAATGGATGAAGCAGGAAGAAGACTAGACTACCAGACCTGCAGGATAACACAGTGCAACTAGAATGCTCAAGTAATGATTATGAAAAATTGAAAAAAAACACAAGAGTAGAATCACCAGTAAATGCGGGACACTATGAAAAGACCAAACCTCTGCATCATAGGATAGAGGAAGGAGAAGAATCCCAACACAACAGTATTGATCAGATATTAACAGAATAATAGAAGAAAATTTCCCAAACTGAAAAAAGAAAAACCCATACAAATACAAGAAGCACACAGAACACTAAGGACAGACACCATCTTAGAACATTTTAGATGTGAGGATGTGAGGCTGGATAGATTAACCAGTCACCAGTGGATGGATGGACCCACACAGAAGCACATTTGAGAACGAAATTTTAACTCAGTAGTCCTTAACACATCTAAAAGAGTATCTATCAGGAAGTTATCAAGGGGGAAATTGCAGGTAGGGAGCTCTAAATATGCTGAAAATATATTGTCTGAATTTCACAATAATTCAATACAAAAAGAAGAAAAAAATATATATATATAATGGCTTCCAGGCATCAGGCTTTATTTGGCTTTGAATTTTCCAAGACAGACTTCCTGCAAGGGGAAAAACATTGTTTCTTATCTAAAATAGTTTTTAAAATGTCAACATCATAACGTTAATTTCAGTTCAATAAGTATTTTACAAATGCCTCAAGGACATTTGAGAAGGGATAAGTTACAGTGTATTTTATTTCATGTTTTATGTGAAATACGTTAAACTTTAGTACTTCTTACCATTATTAGAACTTCGGTTATGAATGACTTTGTTATCTTTATATCAAGTGCAGGAATCTCTTACATGTGCTGAAAATGTTTTCTTTCAGCCTCATTACCTTTTCCATTTTTATCAGTCTCTTTTGACAAGTAGCCCTCATATTAGCAAAGGTACTGTGCAAGGTGCCAAGAGAGCAACCAATCAGAGGTCCTACCCAGCTGTAAAGCTTGATAACCACAACAATGACTGGGCCAGAAAATTATCTCTATTAGACAAACAATGGCACTTTTATCTTGGGGTAATTGACAATTGTCTTATTGGGCATAAGGCCTGCTAACTGGGAGGGAATACTTTGATGATTAAGCATAGCCAAGAACATATGGCTGGAACTGTCATACACCTTAGAGAAGAACCTACTTTTGCTACTTCCTTAGAAGAAAATAATTTTTTACTATATTCTAAACACACACACACAATATATATATATATATATATATATA